>JALJCO010007456.1:0-137989 GCA_023101725.1 Atherinomorus stipes
CTCTGATTATAGGTGATTCCACTGTGAAAAAGGACGTTCAGTGGCTGTGTGGAAAGAACACCAAAGTGCTCTGTTTTCCTAAGGATATGGTCGGTGACATACAGGAGAGATTTCTGAAAACTCTGGCAGAATACCCAACTGTGAGAAACATCGTTCTACACACAAGCTCGAATGATGTGTCCAAGCAGCAATCTGAGGCTCTGAATCGGGACTTCACTGAACTGATAAAAACAGTGAGATCTCTGGATGCAGCAGTTTTCATCAGCGGACCTGTACCAACCATCAGAGGAGGGGATTTAAGATTCAGCAGGCTGCTGGCGCTGAATGACTGGCTCCTATCAGCGTGTGCTAATAACAATCTGCATTTTATTAACAACTTTCCTATTTTTTGGGAACGAAGACATCTTTTTAGGGCTAATGGCCTCAATCTTAACAGATCTGGAGTGAAGCTGCTCACTTCCAACATATTTCATTGCCTCCGTCATCTCTCTGTGCGGAATGTCAACAATGAGATACACTCCGTTTTATCTCAAAAGGAAGGCCAAACAGAGGAGGAACTGCCCCCCTCCCCGACAAGAGCTTCAGTGAGAGACAAGAAGAAGGATCTCTGTTTCCCCTGACCAGCACACCGAACCAGGATCGTGGTCCTTCCTCGCCCCCCAAACCCCTGACAGACCATCATCTCCCCAACTCTCCCCCTCCTCCCCCACCTGAAATTCACCGATGAGATGATGAAACGGGTCAACATTGGGCTCAGATCTACGCCCAAGCCAAACGCCTTTTTATCCCCCATACACCCCCTACCAGAACGATCAAAGGTAGGGGGGCCACCTCAACCCCCCTTCGACAGTCTGACGTATGATGTGCTGGGGGTCCGGGCTGCGAGGTTAGCAGTCATAAACTTTCCCAGAACAAGCTGGGACCCTGTTTAGAAGGTTTTACTATCCCTGTCCTGATACGTAACAGAAGGAGAAATGTAGCTCTGTCAGAACACAGAGAGCTCCACTCTATAAGGTTTTTATCAAAAGTAAACATACAGCCTGTTCCAAAACATGATGATACTTTGAGAATGCTTAAGTTAGCTTTACTAAATGTTCGATCTTTAGCAGGAAAATCATTTCTAATCAATGATTTTATCACTGAACATAGCCTTGACTTTATGTTTTTAACTGAGACTTGGTTACATGAAAACTGTCATTCAGCTCTTATTGAGGCCACGCCCCCTAATTTCAGTTTCATCAGCGAAGCCAGAGTGAACAGGAGAGGTGGGGGGGTCGCTATCTTATTTAGGGACTCATTCCAGTGTAAACAGTTATCTCTTGGGGATTTCCCTTCTTTTGAATATGTGGCTTTACAGCTGACGGCCTCATCCAGAGTCATGTTTTTAAATATTTATCGGCCGCCCAAATACTGTGCAGATTTTAATGATGATTTTACTGAACTGTTATCTGTGATCTGTGCGGACTTTGACCATCTTGTTGTCACTGGTGATTTTAACATCCATTATGATTGTCATCAGGACAAAGGGACTAAAGACCTGATTAACACTCTGGACAACTTCGGGTTGACCCAGCATGTCACAGAGCCCACACACAATAGAGGACACACCTTAGATCTACTGATCTCGAAGGGTCTGGACATTTCTAAGGTCACGGTGTGTGATGTGGGGCTGTCGGATCACTGCTGTGTTTTCTTTGAGAGTACTATCTCAGTGCACACAAATGTCTCAAAGGAGGTGATAACAAAACGGTGTATAACTGAAAATACCAGTGAGATTTTTAACCAGGTCTTCTCTCTAACACCTGCCCTATCAGGGGCTTCAGTCAATGAGCTGGTCACTAGCTTTAATGCTAACATGCATGATTCTATTGCTCCTATTAAGGTGAAGGTTATCTCTGGAAGGAAAAAGTCTCCATGGAGAAATTCCACACTGGTGAAAACTGGAAAGAGAGAGTGTCGGAAAGCTGAGCGCAGATGGAGAAAAACAAAACTACAGGTTCATTATGACATCTATAAAGAGAAACTTCACTTTTATAATTTACAGCTGAGGAATACAAGGAATTCGTATTTTTCTGACATCATCACTAAAAACGGTCATAATGCTCGGGCCTTATTTGCTACAGTCGACAGGCTAACAAACCCTCCTGTCTCAGTAGCACCTGAATTTTATTCCACCAAAGCCTGCAATGACTTTGCCAAATTTTTCACAGACAAAATCCAAATTATTAGACAAGCCGTTGGTTCATCAACAGCAGGTTCAGGTCTTGTACTGTGTCCACCAAGTCTAAACACCATGACACAGTTTTATCCCATTACTAGCAAAGAACTGGAGGACATCTTGCATCAACTGAACTCCTCCTCTTGCTGTTTGGACATCCTGCCCACTGGTTTTTTAAAAAAGGTCTCAAAGACCTTGGAGTCAGATCTGCTTCAGATTGTGAACTCCTCTCTAACGTCAGGTGTTTTCCCAGAGTCACTGAAAACAGCTGTGATCAAACCTCTGCTAAAAAAGGATAATCTAGACAAGACACAGATGAGCAGCTACAGGCCGATCTCCAATCTTCCATTTTTAAGTAAGATCATTGAAAAAGCAGCCTTTCACCAGCTAAATGACTTTTTAAGAGAAAACAACCGTTATGATGTCTTCCAGTCAGGTTTTAGACAGCACCACAGCACCGAGACTGCTCTGACCAAAGTCATGAATGACATATGTCTGAATACTGACACTGGAAAAATGTCAGTGTTGGTTTTACTGGATCTCAGCGCTGCATTTGATACAGTTGACCACATTATATTACTCCAACGACTGGAGAAGTGGGTGGGTCTCTCTAGTTCTGTACTAAACTGGTTCAAAACATACTTGGAGAACAGGAAGTACTTTGTGTCAGTAGGCAATTTTACATCTGAGCAGACAAAAATGACCTGTGGAGTTCCCCAGGGCTCTATCCTGGGGCCTCTTCTGTTTAACATCTACATGCTCCCACTGGCTCAGGTTATAAAGAACAACAATATTAGTTACCATAGCTACGCAGATGACACACAGCTATATATTACAGTATCACCAGGAGACCGGGGCCCTGTACAGGCTCTTGGTAAATGTATTGATGAGATTAATGACTGGATGTGCCTCAACTTTCTTCAGCTGAACAAAAACAAAACTGAGGTGATTGTTTTTGGAGCCAAAGAGAAACGACAGCAGGTTGTCACAGAACTTCAGTCCATCCACATAAAAACCACCAATCAGGCCAGAAATCTGGGTGTAGTGATGGACTCAGACCTAAACTTTGAAAAACACATCAAAGCGATCACTAAATCAGCCTACTATCACCTGAAGAACATCTCAAGGATAAAAGATCTGATGTCTCAGGAAAATCTGGAAAAACTAGTCCATGCATTCATCTTCAGTCGGCTTGACTACTGTAACAGCGTCTTTACTGGTCTACCTAAAAAAACAGTTAAACAGCTGCAGCTCATTCAGAACTCTGCTGCCCGAGTTCTCACAAAGACCAGAAAAGTGGACCACATCAGTCCAGTTCTCAGGTCTTTACACTGGCTGCCGGTCCATCAGAGAATAGACTTTAAAGTTCTGCTGCTGGTCTATAAAGCTCTGAATGGTTTAGGCCCAAAATACATCAGTGACCTCTTGACCCAGTATGAACCTGCTAGACCCCTCAGGTCATCTGGATCCGGCCTTTTATCAGTTCCCAGAGTCAGAACCAGACATGGAGAAGCTGCGTTCAGCTTCTATGCTCCACATGTCTGGAACAAACTCCCAGAAAGTCTCAGATCAGCTGAAACACTTAGTTTATTTAAATCCAGGCTGAAGACCCACCTGTTCTCAGCTGCATTTACGTAATTTTATTCAAAAGTTAAAATCCGCACGTCTCTGTATTCTCTCTTTTTAATCTTAAATGCTTTTAATTCTGAATCATGCTTCTAATTGTTTTTTTTTTTTTTTTTTTATCTCCCTTTTGCTTATAATGTTTTATGTAAAGCACTTTGAATTGTTCTGTACATGAAATGTGCTATACAAATAAACTTGCCTTGCCTTGCCTTGCCTACAACTAACTGAAGCCTTCATTCCCATTTCACAACTTCTATCCATTATGGGGATATAGACAAATGTACTTTGACATTTCTGAGGAAAAAAGGAATCCCTTTTTTTTCTTTTTTTTGGGACAAATATTTTTTCTCTGTTTTTTTGTTTTTCTTTTAAATTTTTGAAATTTTTAAATAAAAGAAAAAAGTTTCAAATAAACCTAACGGAAAGTTATAGGATAAAAGAATAGCGCACAGGGGTGTAATATTTTTTAAACTGAAAGAAGAAGTGATATTCTTCTATTTTATGGGCATGACGGATCACCCTCCAAGAATACTATTTATAAAGTTTAATTATTATCTTCAAAGCCTTATTGCCGATTCAAGTGCGCCAAATTCCAGTTCGCAGTTTGTTTCAACCTCCATGACTCACGTGTTCTCAGCGTGCAAAGATGCGGGGATGTCTGTCAGCTGGTGTGGGATGATGCGCGTGGAGGTTGGAGCAGAGCGCCTCGCTGCCAGATGGGGCTCCAAAACAGAGCAAATCCCACAGACTCCCATGTTAAAAACACCAACTTCACAGCAGAAATAAACATGTTTACAGCAGAAATAAACATGTTTACAGCCTGGTTCAAAACATCCTTTTAGGTTTAATAGGTCAAGTTTACCTTCATGTCAACTGTGAGGGGGGTGAACTTTTTTATAACTCATTCGTTTAGATGTGATTCTGTCTTGAAATTACACATAATTCGGGGCGTGTCTTTTTGATTGACAGGCAGCAGACCTGGTGCTGATTTTAGCCGTGGAGCCTAATAGTTAGCACCCTGCTTGCTCCCAGGAAGGCCTCAGCCTGCAGTGGAGTTGCATAACAGTGGTTTTTAGCTGGTTAACAGCGAGTCTGAGTTTGTCTTACTGTTAAACCGTCTATCTTCGTTTGTTACTGTTCACTTCAGATTAGCTCAGTTAGCATTGGCTTGGCTGTCAATCATTTGGCCCGCAGCTCTGAGCCACATTGCCTTACCCATTATAGAATTTTCTGGTAGTGACGACATGTGTGACATGGCAAGATGGCGACAGTGGGAAATGCCCAACTGGCTTCACTTTCCCCTCTTAAGACGTAAGCGGATACTATGTCCATTTATTTCACAGTCTTTGACCGAGATGCATTTTGAACCCTTGACAGGAGAAACCAGGCTAATTAGCAGATTAATTGTATCCTTTATTTTTCATATTTGTATCTGAAAGCACTATTTTAGGCCATATTACTCATGTCACTTGATCCTTAGAGAAAACGAGGTGTCCGTCCTCGTTTTGCTGATAGCTGCTGCTCTGCAAAGAGCAGAGGAGAAACTGGTCCGTCTCATGTACCAAGCTTAAATGTTGGTTTTGTATGAGCCAAGGACTACCTCTCACTTTTCTGTCAGAATATTCAAATGCACAATGACAGAGCCATGATGGTTGTGCTTGCAGGGTTACATTTACTTCCTGTTGGCCAGAAAATGACTCACCATATTGTAGGGTTGCACATAATAAAGTATCTTTATCTTTATCTTATCTTATAATGGAAATCTTCTGGAAACAGGACTGAAAAAGTGCAGAGATTTTATCCACTAGTAGAACTAGTTAAATGGAAACATAAGTTTTCTCTACCATCTTAAATTTCAACATGTCATCTCACAAAATAGCACTTATTCCTGAAGTTCTGTAACTGAAAAGCTGGATGAACGATAAACAGACGAGCAGAGAAATGGAAACTCCAGTTAATCACTGCCTAACAATGAAATAAAAAATAATCCGTCGCCTCTGTGGGACTTCAAATCCAGAACTGCCTCTTAATCACTGTAATTTCACTTCTTTTTATGACATCAATGACTTTGCACAGAAAAAGAAAAACTGTCAAACTGATTGTTGGTTCAAACTTTGGATGGAAGGAGACCTCTGCAGGCCAGCTATCTGAAAGGGATGTGGGAAAAAGGTGGGAGAGAAAAAAACAATGGCGCAGTGGGCCCAGCAGGGAGGCCGGGGGTTAAAAATAGCAGCTGCATCACCTGCAGTCCATCTTCTCACTCTGAATTGGTGACTTTTCATGCAGCTTGCAGCACCAGCTGTCAACCTCCAAATGCCTCGTGTGGTTAGATGGGTGTCAAATGCCTGCCCGCCGGCCCACCTACCTGGAGCCCCCTCCTGGGTAAGCACACCTGCTCCCTCCCTCTTGCCAGAGATTGGTGGCGTGCTTTGTTTGGCAGTCAAACACCTCGTGTTGGACTAATCGCTCCCGCTGGAGCCGAACGTTACGATGGAAACTAGCTGTGTAGTACCTGTTAATGGCTTGCTTTGGGATTTGTTGTACAAGCGTGGTGGCAGCATCATTTGTAAATCTGAGGTTTCCAGTTACACTGCATCCTCTGAAGTATGAAAATTGATTCTGATGATAGATTATTGTTTTTCAGTGGACACCACAGTGCAAGAAATATCTAAAGTTCAATCATTGTTTGTTTATACTTCAAACCTCAGAACAATCCGACTGCAGAGCTTTTTCCTTCTCTGACCTCAATTTCATTTATTGAAGAAAATGGTCACCTTCTCTCTGTTTTCCCCCCATTTACAGGCACATTCTGGTGATAATCTCTAATGTCTTTTCTTGTTCTAGTAATAGAGTTTCTGGTCCCTGTATTTCATCTAGCTCTAGTCTCCATCAGCTCTCTTGACTCAGGACTTAAAGATCCTTGAGATTCAAAAGCAAAAGCTAATATTTAAACTCACGAGGCATTAATGAGATTATTTGAGTTTATTCTTCAGAGTACTTGAATATGTGCAGTCATTTTTATAGCACATTCACTAGTTTTCAATAGTTGATGGCGAACCATCTGCAACTCATTACCAGTAGTTAAAATGTAAAGAAGTTGTCTTTGAAAGAAAGTCTTTACTCAAAATCAGTCCTCACAGATCTGAACAGTTTATATTCTCACGGTATAATCTGTGTGTATATAGACCTACATGTACATATTCACATATACAGTCGTCCTCAAAATTATTCATACCCTCCTATTTTAAAAAGGCTAAATTCACAATTCAAAAAACAAGAAACTAAATAAACTAATAATAAATAAAAATTTACATAATTACAATTTAGTGAAAGAAAATATTGCTTTTGAATTGTGTTTGGAAATAACAATTTAAACAAACAAACAAACAAAACTGTCCACGTTAGCGCACTTTTTCCGTGAACAGTACTGTAGACCAAAATACTTGTCAACAGCTGCAGATTCTTTCTGAACATTAGAGAAAACACCTGATTGCAGTGATTGGCTCAAAGTGTTGCTCAACAAAATTTTAGGTTTGCAGCCCCATCATGCTCGTTTATTGTTTTATTTCTTGTGTTTTTGCTTTTAATATTTTTTTAAAAGCACAATTCAAAATCAATGTCATGATTTTTATTTATCATTACTTTTGTCAATTTCAACTCATTTCACTGACAGATGATTTTTTTTCCTTCTTAAATTGGAAGGTATGAATAATTTTGACGACTGTAAATATGTAAACATACGGGCCTAGACACTACCACTAAAGAAAATACCAAATTCACAATAGTAATTCAAATGACAAAAACTGTAAAAAGTAACATTAAACAAAAATTTACTAAATTATAATTTGGTTACTTAAAGCATCAATTTTGAATTGTGGTTTAAACAAACAAACAAACAAACAAACTGTCCCAGACAAATTAGAGAACTGCATGAACAGTGGACCAAAATACCTGTCAACAGGTGCAGAAGTGTGATTGGACGCTACAGAAAACACTTGATTGCAGTGATTGTCTCAAAAGCTGTGTCTCATGTTGCAGTCTGCAGACTACGAAGTCCACGCACTCCGAAGCAGCCTCCTGAAACGGTAGCTGCTAAAATGGGACATCCTAGCCAATAAGAATTTCCCATAGTGCTCCAGTCCCATTGCCTAGCAACAGCAGACTCCACAGCTATCAAGTGACGGCATTCCTTCCGCTTATCCTTCAGATAAAAACTGTAAAAACTAAACAAAGAAGGGCATTTTATTCCTTTTCATTTATCTGTCATTACCTGAACATTAACATCCCATTTACTGCTTGTTAACACCTGAATAATGTCAAACAAATGCATTTTCTGAGGCAAAAACTCCCTTTTTAAGCTCTACTGCATATTTTAAAATTTTCCACAGAGACTCTGTTGTTTCTAATGGGTAAACACTTCTTTTAACACTTAAAAATCCACAAATATATCCAAATATTGCACTGGTGGCTCAGCTGCTTATTCCCTCCCATCTTGCTCAATAACGTTTTAGTCCAGGAATCCATCAATCTTGTTTGCTTTGTTTTTTTTTTGTTGTTTGTTTTCTAATACTTTTGCCATACCACAATTTAAAATCGATGTCATGATTTTGTCAAAATTTTAATTTATTATTACTTTTGTCAATTTCAATTCATTTTATGCGTCAATTCCATGGGAAAATACGAAGCACCCACGTTAGATTGATGGCAAAGTCTCATCAAGCATCCACTGCAGTGTTTCCCCACATTGACTCAGTCATGGCGGACTTCCTCAGCTATATTATTGGCACCATCCCTCAAAAATGATGAGAATAAAATCTTTTCACATGGACAGCATCAAAATTTCTTAATTAAAGCTGGATTACAGCTAGAAGCCAGCAGCGGTAGAACTCTCTTCTGCATTAGGATGTGAACGCAGCATGGAGACCGGTGTCAGGGTGAAAACACAGCGCAGCCAGAACGTGGCACACACAGGCCTTATGTGAATTGACCATATGGCTTTAATTACATCATAAACAGGACAAAGTGTTTTTTAGTGGCTATGTTCTTCATTGAATCAAACCACCTGGTCGCCTGCAGTCTCAAAATCAGCCTCATTTAATGAGAAAATAGTATGGAGTTTTTGGCCCAATCCCAATGTTTCCCCTACTTTCAACCACTAGCCCTCATCAACTATCACTACACCCTCAAATTGAAGCCACAAGGGGTAGGGCTTTGTAAATTTCCCTAGGGATTGGGACTTGCTGCATTTACGTTCAGGCACGTAAGCGACTGCGTAGTGACGTTTGCACATACGTCTCACCATAACAACACACCCAGCAACAACACAGAGTTAACAGTTGAGGTCGTTTTTCTGTTTTTTCATCATTCAGCATGCTTCAGTTGATTAATAAACAAACCAACCACGCGGAGAAGACGTCGCCATGACGACTGTTGTCTCTTGTAAACTGACGAAAAGCCCTCACAAGCTTTTCATCAGTATTTTAGCCTAGCTAGCGTGGCTAGTCTGGCTAACGTTACAAACAAACGTCTAATCTGTACATTTGAGTTTTCTTCTCTAAGTCCTGTCGCTCTTCGTAGGTTGCTGTTGTTCCCTTTTCTCGGGTCCTTCCTCAGCAAGTCAGCATCTGACGTCCCTCGCTCTGAAGGGCTACATTCATACCCCCTACCCCTCATTATGTCCACTTTCCCTACATGCAAAGAGGGATTGGGACAGCACTGCCTTTGCGGGAACGCGCAAAATTTAGAGGTAGGGCTAAATTCTCACTAATTAAAGTAAAATAGACCTTTAGACAACCATAAACTGGTGTTGATTCTTACACTGGAGAAGACAATTTAAACCGGCCGGCGGCCACTAACAGGACAGCGAAACGAAACCTAAGACGCATTTCAAAGCTGTGCTGCATTCAAGACAGCTGGGAAATAACGTGTCATCATCAGCCAAACAAGGATAAAACTATTCAAAGTACATGGTTCGTCACAAAGCCAATAATGAAATCAATTAAATGTTGGATATTTATGGGGGTTAAGAATGCTTCAGGGGCTCCACTTCTTCTAAAACAGGCTTAACAACATCTTTGTCCCTGTCTGATTTTGAAGTGGTTAATGTGTTTTCTGACGCGAGCTCTGTCCGCGGTGCTGGAGCCTCATGTGAGGACAGGGGGGGGGGGGGGGTAGCAGAGAAACTCCGAGAGGAACACAAACAGAGCAGCTATGATGCTGTCATGTTCACCAGGTAAAGCAGGTCTGGTAGGGGAGGGGGGCGCCCTGCCCATGTAATGGTTGGAAACACTGAAACAGAACCAAACATGCTTTATTTCACCTTTTTAAAGTTTATTACATTGTCTCAGTGGGTCTGCGCGGGCCGGATGTGGCCCGCGGGCCGCTAATTGGGGAAGGCTGGTCTAAACTTTCAGCCCATACTGTAAGTGTACATTGACAGAAATTTTTCTAAGCAAACCAAACCCTGCATCAAGCCTTGGTTTACCGACTGCAGCTGCAGATTTTTACTGTAACATTCTTATAAAACATTAGCTAGCTACAGAGAACACTGCTCAGTTATTAGGCTACTGTAAAATGCTAAAGATGTCTTTTGGAAGACGAGGCCACTTCTTTCAAGTGTATCTATCTGCGGCTTGCAACCCGGTGGGCGTGTCATATAGTAGGCGTGTCCTATAGTGGGCGTGTCGCATTGTGGGTGGGTCTGGTTAGGTTTAGGGGAAGGGTCAGGGGTAGGGCTAGATTTTACCGTGCTCTCATTGGCCTGGTGGGTGTGTCGTCGAGTAACGTCACTCTACGACACGCCCCTGTCTTGCGAGCCGCAGATAGACCCTTCTCACTTCTTTGGCAAGAAGCTTTCCCCTTTGTAGCCTGGTTTCATCTTTTTGGTGAGTAAGAAGCCAAAATGGTAATTAAAACACTGTGAAGATCTTTCTGTTGACAAGATTTTTGATGAATGAGAGAAGGAATTGAGCCTGACTGTAAATCTGCTAATTAAAAAAAAAAAGAAAAAGAAAAGACAGCTGCTACCACTGAGTTAACTGTCACAATATACCCTATAGACCTACAGTGTATACAAACACAAACAGATTCTTCCATAAATAGACATCTAAGGTTGCAACAGCCACAGTCAGTAAATGAATCATTTATAAGAAAATACAGAAATGTACATGTATACATGGTAAAGTAATAAAGAAACAGGTTCTATACAGCAGTGCATTACTTTGCAGAACAATTCTGTTAGCTGTACATACTTTATCCCTTTCTAATATCTCAGCTGGAGCATATTTTTAAAATGGTAAAGCTGTCACTTTCAGCACAGACACCCAATGAAAGGCTTTACATTATCACCTTAATGTTACTTGTCCAAGAAAATTGCTTTACTAGAGTTTAATTGCACTTTCCATACACAACAAAAGCTTTTCAGCCACTCTGTAGAAAGAAAGTCGAGGCCATACAAAACCTTTCTGCACAGTAAATTAATCCAAATATGGCGTCAGAAAGAAAAACCGTGTCAGTCCTTTCACCCACCACTCATGGATTGCTATGACGACACAGTCAGGGAGCGTTTGAGTTCATATTTAGCACTCTGCCTTTGTGGCACTTTGATAATACAGAACAGCCATTCGGATGCCACGTTTTCTCACATTCGTGAGTAATTTTCAACCAAGCAAATCCACTCTAATGGTTTTTGGGTTGTAGTTCTTTATTTTTCTGCATCCATCTCCCCTTTTCTCTCTCTCTCTTTTTTCACTTTTTCTCTGCTCAAGCACACAGGAGCTCTTTGCAATTACCCAATAATGATGAATATATCCCATCAGACATTGCCTGCTGAACTGTAACCTCATTCCATCGCTACCAAATTGAACACTAGGAAATTTGACAGTTGACATTTTAAATTTTCATTCAGTCTAATCCATTTTATCTGCAATGCATTTTCCTCCTCTTAGTCTTCCTCTCCGCAGCAGGTTGTAACGGGGGTCGGCCACCACCACTGATAAATTGCCATCAAGGGTTTCTGAAGTTATAACCCGCTTAACCGGATGTGTCAGTGTGCTGACAGTTTCTTAACATTTGCAGGTGACACGGCGCTGTATGCACAAAACCTCTGTGTAGTTCCAGCTGTGCACGAACTCCTGTAGCATGACATCCTCTGTGTAAACTGTCTTCTTGACTGAGCCTTTCACTCCAGGAAACTGTAGATTTTTTTTTCGGTGTCTGCACACACACAGTGCATTTTAAACAAACACAGTCGGCTTCTCTGCTTTGACTTTAGATTTCTGCTCTGTTTGGTGATAGAAAACTACAAAACTGGGGCAAAATAATGAAATCACCACACCTGGAGGATGATCATTCAGCCTCTTTACCATGTCAACATAATTTGATTTGATAGTTGAATATCTTGGCTTTATAAAATGTGCAAAAAATCTTAAAATACCCCAATGCCTGCTATTTCTTTCTGGAATTACTGAGCCCTAAAAAAACAAAAAACACTTTAATCAAGAAATACCTGCACAGTATAAATATACAATTTTGCATGCATGTAAAAGGGTTGTACCTTACTGATTATAAAGAATTATGAGGAGATTATAAGGCTGTTGGGTTAAAAAAAAAAAAAAAAGTGCGGTGTGTGTGTGTAGGGGGGGGGGGGGGTTATCATTAACATTCCCAAATAGTAGCAAAAGGTGCTAATTGTAGTTTGGAGCAAGAACAACAAAATGGGAAGACTGTTTAAAGAAGTCATCACCCGGAAATCCCACTTTTTCACGTTAAAACATGTGTATTAGAACAGGACCTCAGTTAAAACGTGCCAGAAACTCCAGAGAGTGAAAGTGACTTCGTCTTTGAGTGCGGGCTCTTTCTTCTCACCAGAATCGGCCACAAGCACGCGCTCTCCACAGTACGCGGTTTGGATTATTTTCTCCGAATGACGTGAACAAGAGAGGCTGCTAGCTGCTAAGCTAGCCTCTTTAGCACCACCTGAAAGCAGCTGATTACCTGCCGCGGAATAGCGTTATGACCAGCTTTGTTAGAGAGCAGGACGACGATGACGAGGAGGGGGGGTGCCGTGCTGAGCTGCCTCGACAGAAATTCAGCAGTTTTCAGTGCTCTAACAGGAGGGACCAGTGGATTATATTTATCAGTGAGGATGTGCAGTCGGTAAGTGTTGCTGCTTGTGTAACTTATTATCTTTTGTCAAGAGACCAGTAAACGATGGTAGACGGACGGACAAGCTGCTAATGTAGCTACAAAAACTAACACTGTTTGGTTAACTTCACGTCAGACGTCCGCTCTTTATATTCATCAGAGTCCAGCCGTTTTACTCCGCGGATTCTCTCTATCAACCGCACCGTTACGTTTTTATCACGTTTTTCTCTGTTGGGACATCATTTTCCTCACTTGGTCTGTCCTGATAAAACTTTGTTTTGGCTTTGACGCTAGTCTTGTGAATGTGCTTACAGACAGGTCCAACTCTCGTGCGTATTCTCGCGACAAACAAAAGACATTAAAATGAGTTCATTAAATTTTCCTTCCACCCAACTATAATTAAAAATTAATTTGAAGATAATTTTAGAAGGATTGTGTAGGTAAAACAGTAGGTTATGATACCTTTCAAAGGAAATCTTAAGGTAGACAGAGAAAAATGTCAATCTGTTGGTGGTGATAACTCAAAGAAACATACCATTAAAATGAAAAAATGGAACAAAATGAGAAACAAACTGGCAAAAGATAACTTCATGTTTGCGATCAAAATATCAGAAAATAGCTGACGGAAATGGGATTTACACCCAGAAAAAGCAGAAACCATCAGGTTACATTGGGGTGAGCAGAAGAAGTCGTGGACTGTAGCAGATTGGATGACAGTAACCCCCATATTCCACATAATGCGTGTGCGCCCCACTCTGTTCCACTCTGCAACCGTCAACGCCTACTGCATGAGTGCCGCTCTGCTCCATCAAACAGCGGGACCGAACAAAGCACGGAAAAGCACGTGCTCAAAGAACTGCGACAGGGGCGCACTCCAATCTGACAAGTAGTCACGCCATTCATAATAAAGTATATGTGTGTACTCCTCAGTTGATAGTTTCATACAATAACTTTCATATATGGGCAACAAAATCCAAAAAGGATCCAGGATTACAGTTTAATAGTTCATTCAGCCTTATTACACATACAACACAACGTATTTAGGCTGCTGAATGATGTCTTGTAAAAAAATATATTTAGCGAATCCATTTTAAGAAGTCCATGGACACGTATTCACTCTAGATGTAGGTCTATCACAAGAAATGGCAATACTGTATCAATCGCCTACAATGTATCAGAAGAAGCCAAAACGATGTGATTACAATTATTTCATTTGGAAATTCGGAAATTATTCTTTCTCTATTTCCTGTTTGGTACGATCTGAATTGTGTCCGGCTGGACCAGAAAACAGAGTTAGTCTGTAGTTTTTTCCTGGCAGACCAGAGCGGAGCTGGTGCTTGAGCAGACAATGTGGAACTGCTGCTGGCATTAAAATGGTAACGTATTGCAATGGAGCGCAAACATATGATGTGGAATCTGGGGGTAATAAGTGGAACTTTGGTTTGGTGCACACCCTAAAAAATCCTGGGTTGTTTTTGACCCAAAGCCTGGGTAACTACTGGCCCAATTGAACAGCAGTTCATTTCAAAATGGATTGCACATTTTAACCCAACTAAACACGTTTAATTCAAATGTCAAGTTAATAAACATTTTGGGTAGTCTCAACTCAAAGACTGTAAAAAAAAAATAGATAAAATGGACGTAGTATCCAATCACGTCTGAAGAGGAACTGACGTCAGACTGGGTGCCGGATAAAAGTGGAATGCAAGATGAAGAATTAAGATCCACACACCAGAAGTTGTTCCAGAGAGGTTTTCATTTGTGTTACAGAACGATTTGAGCCTCTACCCTGGAAGTCGCCACAAGTTTGTTTGTTCTTTTGTTTTATTTTTTTGTTTTTTCCCTGCTGTTGTGATCAGACTTTACCTCTGAATTATCATCCTCTGCTTTCCTGATGAGCAGCAGCAGCAGCAGCTCTAAAACACAAAATGTTTCTCCATCCTCCTCAAAGTGGAATCTCACAGGATGGGATTTCATGACCTGCATATCGCAATTGTTCTTTTTGAAACTGAAGAAATATCGCTTTTATTATTCAAAATAGTGTAATGGAAACCCAGCTACTGTCTGGTGCTTCCTTGTTCCCTGGGTTAAAGGGAGCAGAGAGAGGCTCTCCTCTCTTTTGCTTATGTCTTCTTCCTCATCCCTGGGAGGAGATTTGGATTCCCCTGGGCTGGTGCTGATGTGAGCAGCTGTCTCCGTGGTGACAGACGCTGTAGATAAAGCTTTGGCCCTGCATTCAGCTGGGTAGACTCCTCTGCCCTTTTCACTACATCTCTGTCCCTCTTTTTTCCATCACATTCATCCCTCTTCTGTCTTCTTCACTTGATCCAGCTGTGATTTTCTTAGTTTTCTTTCCCTTCTCATGTTGTCTTTTTCACAGAGGCAAGTAAATGAAGTAGAGATGCAGTCCATTTTGCTGTTGCTTATACCCTCATCATCATTGCTAATGTGCACATCAAAAGCAATCTTCAAGTGTTCTATATACAGATAAAGCATCATGCATCCACTGGAAGACCCTGGGAAACATGGCCAGCTGCCTTGTTTTCACCTCATGATGAGAGCACTCATCTGTATTTTTCAGCTGTTTCTAACAGAGCTTTTACATCAGGAGTTATTTTGGGCATCTGAGTTGGAAACGTCATTGTCATTTTCTGCATGGACACTGGTGAGCGGCTGCTGGAAAACATGGGGGGAAGCCGATTTAGAGTACAGTTGTGGTTTCTGAATTTTTTTTTTTTTTTTTAAAGGAAATGTACAGTACATGACTCAAAAAAGAATAAGAATCAACAGCATGTTTTAATGAAGGAGATATATCAAATTACAGTTAAATTATGGTACTCATGAAACTAATCATTAGCTGGAAGTGTGTACTAATGAAGTAAAATGAAAAATTCATGGATTCTGTGTCACTAAATGAACTGTATTCACTTGTAGCACCAAGCTTGGTTGGTTTTTCAACCCACCAAAAAGGTCTTTCATTCGTACTGCAAGTATTGGTGTAAACTATATATTGTGCATCAGGTTTTTTAGACATATTACTCGCTCTGAATATTTTCCTCTCATTAAACTTTAGGTTCAGCTTAATCTCAGTCCAAAGTGATCGATAATAAAATGTAATGGTTTCAGTATAGTGACTCATATAAGCAGACGCCTGTGACTGATAATAATAGAAAATTATTATAATTAATAAAACAAAATAAAACAAAAATAAAACAAAATTAATATTATTAATATTATTACTGTAATAATGTCCTTGGTACTAATTATAGCAATAGTGACCCTGGTAATGTAACAATGACCGTCATACCGTAATAATGACTGGGTTACTACTTATTGTAATAATTACTGTGGTACTACTTACCGTAATGATAGTTGTGGTACTGTAAAAGTAACTGTGGTACTACTTACTGTAATAGTGACATGTTACTGTAATAATGATCATGGTACTACTTACTCTAATGACCATGGTACTGTAATAACGATCATGGTACTATTTACTGTAATAGTGACATGTTACTGTAATAATGACCATGGCACTACTTACTCTAATGACCATGGTACTGTAATATTGATCATGGTACTACTTACTGTAATAGTGACATGTTACTGTAATAATGATCATGGTACTTACTTAATAGTGACTCTAATGACCATGGTACTACTTACTGTAATAGTGACATGTTACTGTAATAACGATCATGGTACTACTTACTCTAATGACCATGGTGCTGTAATATTGATCATAGTACTACTTACTGTAATAGTGACATGGTACTGTAATTATGATTATGGTACTGTAATCACCCTGGTACTGCAATAATGACCATGGTACTGTAATACTGACATCCTACTGTAAAAAGGACCCTGGTACTACTTAGTGTAATAATGTGCCTGGTACTACTTATGGTAATAATTACCCTGGTACTGTAATAATGGCTGTGATACTGTAATAATAACCGTGATACTGTAATAATGGCCGAAGCTACTTACTGTAATAATGACCGTGGTACGACTTACTGTATTAGTGACATGGTAGTGTATTAATAATCATGGTACTGTAATAATGACATGGTACTGAAAATGTAATACAACCATGGTGCTACTTCCTAGCAGAACTTCATTCTAATATAAATGTTGCAGTATTTTGATGGAGTTGTGTTATTTTACCATGAGCCCAAACATATAAGCTCCTGTTTATTCCAAGCATGTCTATACAGCAGGAACTACAGTATATGAGAATACATGTATAATCTGGTTAGAATATCAGCTAATATTTTGTACTGTTACACTGACTAATGACTATTTTAATACCAGGACTGCTCAGCTAAATTAGTTTAAACACAGATACTTTCCACATCTATCCTTGTCCAAAGAAAAAACTGCAAAACTACACTGTAAAAAAAAACTAATATCACAGATTTTTTTCTGTGATTTTTAACATTTTTTCCCCATTTTTTAAAAATCCGGAATATTAATGATAAAATTATGGAAATAGGCTGTGAATTTACAAGTCTCACATGAAATAACATGAAAAGCCTGTGACTGTAAAAAGACATGAAGTTTGCTTTTTTTTTTTTTTTTTTTTAAAGAAGTTGCCATTTCATTTCACATAAAAAAGAATGTTAAAATACATTTTCAATGTTTTTTCTGATAAAAAATTTCTTCTTAGCGAAAGAAAAATGTTTTTGGTAATTTCATGTATTTACACTAAAAATAATATCTGGGCTGTGGTTGATATTAAAGACTTCTTTTCATTCATCTAACTTAATTATTTTGGTTTGGGGATTATTATAATTAGTATTTTAGTCAAATCAACTTAAAAACCCCTCTCTCTAATCTGAAACATGTTTTTACTTTCATTTAAAACTAAATTTATTATGTTGTTTCAGCTGAGCATGCATGAACAACAAAGGGGGCGGGGCTACTTTCAAAACACAACATACTGTATCAGGACCACAAAGTCTCATGGGAAAAGCAAATTCAACAGAAATGACCCTCTTATGATTGTTATCCTATGAATTTACTGTTACCTTTGTTATGTTCACATTCAGAAGAAGTTGTTGAAAAAGTCTGTTAAGTTTGGATGTTAAAGTTGCACCATGAGTGTGAAGGAGTGTTCAAGGAGATAAACTCATCATCATATCCAACAACATTAAATATCTAGGAAGGAACCAACCTAATTCATTTGAAAGCTGTGTTGCTGTTCTATCACAGACTCTGGATTTATTCATGGTGCAAAGAGTTTTTCCCATGGAGGTATTTGTTTGTTTGGTATAGTGATGGACACAATGTTGTGTTTTTTGTTGTTTTGTGGTGGGAGGGCAGTATGGAATATGGGATGTACTGCCTGAAATGAATGAATAAATACAATACAATACAATACCTTACCTGTGTAAATTAGCATTAAAAACAAATATTAATGCAGCAGTGGTGGCTTTTGGGCCAGCCAATAATGACTTCTCTCCCTGAAGAGTTGGCAACAGTGACATTAACAGTTTTTACCGCATGTCTAGGTGATTTTCTTGTTATTATACATTTTTAAGCCTTAAAATTCCAAAAATAAAACAAAGATTTCATGTAAAAGCAAAGTTATAAACTATTTTTATTCATGGAAAATGACAGTATTTTTATGAGAAAGTTTTTTCTCTGTAATTTTACGGTATTTTTCTGCCGCCTCAGCTGCCGTAATGTTACCGTTTATTGTTACATGTTTTTTTTTTTTTTTTTTTTTTTTTTTTTTTAACAGTGTATGCCAGTGGGTAACAATTTAATAAGTCGTGGTTAAATGTTGATACAGGAACTTTCTGACTAACAGTTTAACAGTGTGTTTATCTGGTTATGTTGTAAATGACGTGATTGTAGAATCTTTTTATGCTTGATGGTAATAAGCATTCTCTACTAATCTGAACTGCCTCACCTCAAGAACAGATATCCTTAAACAAAATATAAAACATTTCATTGGTTTAAGCAGCAGCTATAAACATACAGTAGATTGTTTTGAAAGGCAACAAAATCCGAATCTCTATTTTGAATTTCATTGAGTATTATTTGACATTTAACAACCCCCAAAATAACACAAATCCCCAGATAGGATGTCTGTAAATAGACTAAATGTTTCATCCCAGGCTGTCAGGTGATTGACAGTAAGAATGTCATATTGTTGAGCCTTGCACTGCTCATCTCTGGCAAAATTACAGGAAATAATGATAAAACAGAGAGTTTGACAAACCTAAATTAAGTTGTCATGTGCTGTGATGAAGGACCTCAGACTATGGACGCTGTTTCTCATACTGTACGACTACTGTCGGTAAAAAATAAACTTAAGCTTTGTGCCAAAGGGATAACAGCAGTCTGATATCTACTCAAACACGGCACAATGTTCCCTGCATGTCTCCTGCTCTACCTGTAAGAACTGAAACTATCACTGTTGATTTGCCCAAAGAAAAATGACAATTTCTCTACAATTTGTATCCATCCCTTTCACTGCTCTTGGCTTATACTTTATTAATCTTTTCCTTTTGTTACTTCTCTTCTTCCATTTTAAACACTGTGTATACAGCTTCTCTTCAAAAGGCATAAACAAAATTTTTTCTTATTTTGTCTTATGGAAAATTAATCTCGAAGCATGAGTATGGAGGAAGAAAAGTGCCACAATCAATACATTAATACAACATTGACTAATTCATTAAATATGCTAATAATCAAATAAAACTGAAAATAAACACACCAGTCCACAAACTTTTGGACCTGTGGCTGTACCACTGGTTGGAGGGTACAGCCACAATAAAATAAAAACAAATACAAACATCAACTATAAATGCAATAACCAACAGAATGAAGTCATAAAACAAATCATAAAAAACAAAGAATTAAAGGGACTAGAGACAGGAATTGTGAAAGTTAGACAAGCATGTCCAGCTTTTTAATACTAATGGGTGATGAAGCGTTAAAAAACAAAAAGAACGGGCCCACCCACGTCTCTCTCCGTTGCCTTTAAAGGTATGGTGGATGATGTTTTCCAGGACTATTTTTTACTATATTGCTTAAAATCTCCTTCACAACCCAATTGCAGACAATTAATGCTCTAACACAAAAATTGAAAAATTGTACCTGTTGAACGGACAGGACCAAAAAAATCCAATCTAATTGTCTTGGCTTATTGATTGAATGATGATATGTCTATCAAACTCCAAGGCTGTTCGCATCTCCAGCCATTCTTTCTTTTTAAAGGCAAGTAGATCTGGCAGTCATCAGCATAGAAATGAGAATCAATTTCATGCTTCTGCAGGATGGAACCCAGGCCAAATAAATATAAAGAAAATAGCAGTGGTCCTAAAATTGAGCCTTGTGGGACTCCACATGACAGAGGAGCACACAAAGATTCTGAGTCCAAAATTTTTACTCAAAAAGACCTATTTATTTATTTATTTATTATTAATTATTTATATTTATTTATTTACACGGTAAGTAATCAGTTAAGCCATCAAACATAAATAAATGCTACCACCTCATGCTTTGGGGTATTGCGACTGGCTCTGCTGAGAAATTTTATTTGGAATCAACTTACAGTAACTTGCTGAGCAGGGTAACCAATCAGATGTCACGATCTGTTGATGAGATGCACTAGCAGTTTAAACAGATTCATGATGCCCTGCAGCTTAAGAAACATAAAACAATCAAATAGCAGAATAAATGTATTAGTTTAAACATCAATTTTGTAAACTACATTTGGATTACTTATTAAATTATTTCTGAATTACAGAAAGTCTAAATGTATTATTTTTCTTAACTATATACATACTTAAGTAATTGATTATACCTTTGATTAATTGTATATTAATTAATTTCAAATATTGCTTAATTAATGACACATTTAATTAATTATTCACTGCTGTGTTTCTGAATTTTATTGTGGCACTCTTTTCTTTCCATACTGTCTCATCCTATTTTCCTATTTTTTTTTTTTTTTGTCAGAATAAATCAATGAATTCCTTCCATAGAAAGCATCTCATTAGTTTACTTTACGTGATCCCTGTGCTTGCAACAGACCTGTCGAGGCACAGATGTTCTAACGACTGCGCTCCTTCCTCTCGGTTGCTTGTAATATTGGTTTTCTGCAGTTCTTGTTCTGTCGCTAAGGGTGAAAGAGTTTGCTAAATGACTAAAATGTCAATGTAGATTGGTAGCAGTGGTTTTGTGTTTTTGCTCAGCAGTAAAGAGGCTGCGAGAACAGCTATACAGCAATCAGGAATGTGGCTTCAGCTGTGAGGAATCTGATTGCTCTGAATTCGATTACGCAGAGGAACATCAGTAAGTCAGATTTATCCAGAACAATGTCACAGGCGTGTTCACGCCAAGGCACAAACTACATGTGCAATCTGTGACTGCAGCATGCAAAGCTTTCAAAACAAGCCAAAGATGAGGTGAAAGCTAAAGAGGCAGCAGATGCACGCACCCCTGCATCTCTCTGTGTCTGACAACAGGGTTTCTGTAAGCAAACCTTGGTTTCTGCTAGTGAATCAGAACCAGACAGATCGGGATCCTCTGGGGCTTCAGCTGCTGGACTTGGTTCATATATCTGTCTGCAGAATACCTCCACTGCCATAAGAAAGGCTTCTCTTCAAAGCTCTGCAATTTTTGATTGTCATATTTTATTTGAACGGACTTTACAGTTAGAGGCCTGAATATGCCGCTCAGGTTTCACGACTCTTGAGGCTGTCAAATCCGCTCAAAATGCATGAATGATTTTTCTCTTTATGTCCAGAGAAAGTGATATTTAGAGAGAAAAAAGCAACCTTCATGCCCTTCAACACCACCGGAGCAGCTCCCTGCCTCGACTGAAGTGTACGCCCACTCCCATGGTCCCCAGGAAAAGAAAAGGGGGGGCTTGGGCACTGGGTTGGAGAGCGATGACTTTGGTCTATGCAGCCGGTTTTGGCTGACAGGGGTGAAAGGACCACATGCTGACCAGTAAACAGATGTGGTGATGATGAAAGGTTGTCTGTCCTCCACTGCTGCTTTGACGATGCATTAATGAAAATCTTTCTGTTTGGATGCCTCCCAACGAAAACAGTGTCTGATATATAAAACATCAGCTCTGAACACGATCATTATGCAGTTCCTAATGTCAGACACCAACCAGGCAGCATAATATTTTTGTACCATTTACAATCTGATTCCCACTGAGTCTTTCTCTGCATAATGACCCCAATTAAGGTACATTAGTAATCTCAACATGCTTTAAGTGACTATAATGGCTTCATTATTTTGTGCTTGCAAAGGTCTCATTCCCAGGAGTGCAGCTAAGACCCTTGAAAGATGTTTGCCTTCGAGCCAGGCCTCTGCCTTTGTTCAATGAAATACGTCGTTTTAATGAGGCCCATCTCAGTTCAGTTGTCACCTTTTGCTGTGATAACACCAAAGCTTCCAGCTAACTTGTTGAATCAGGCAGGATATTTATCTTTAATTTCTCTTTTAAAAAAATAAAACCCACATTTCTTTGTAAATGTAACTGGTTCTACTTTGGAAAGACAGCAAACTGCTTTCACTCCTCTCAGCACTGTGAATGCACTCCTCAGACAGCTCCACATTTAATGGCCGGCTCTCACCCGTCATTAGGTCGGACCAGTATGGCCCGGTAGAGCTGGTGCTGCGGGCTGTTGGACTCTGGACCGCAGGGATAGATGAAGGGGTGAATGGATGCCAGGACGAAGCCCTGCTGGTAGAGCTCCTGCAGCTGATCGGGCAGCTCTCGCACCGACGAGAGACGCAGCGTCGAGGTTCCACCTGAGACAAACAGCGAGGGACAGAAAGTGTGAGGACCAACCATCTGAGATGAGTTTTAGGCTTATATGGACACAATTCACAGCAATTATTTTCATTATCTTTTTTTTTTTTTTTTTTTTTACAGCGGCACTTTTTGGGGGTATTGGTGTCCACATATGTATGTGGACATCACATCTTTGGTTGTCTGCACCATTATACTAAACTGTGTAGCTGGACCCTGTTGTGCACAAACATGGACACTTGCACTGCCGTCTGATTATTAAGAGAAGTTTTATTATTTAAAATAGTATCTATATCTTCATCATATATTATTAAATATCTATAACAAAAAATACATATAGCCATGGAAAAAATTAAGAGACCACCCTTGTCATCAAAAATAACAGTTATGCAATTGAGTACCAACTGTTAGGGTTGTCAATAATATCGATACTCCGAAAAGTATCGATACTGAAACGCAGTATCGATAACGATACTAATTTGCCATGGTGTCGATACTCCAGTGCGCGCGCACTCAACAGGCAGCAGCCGGCAGGTAAACAGCGGCGGACCAACAGGCAGGTGGAGAGTCTGACAGCACAGTTTTCTGCTGCTGGAAGTCCAGGCCAGATGGTCTTATTAGAAAATGAAATAGGAAAAATCCTTGTTTGGAAGTATTTCACATGCAGCAGACAAAGAAGGAAAAGCGAAAGACGTAGACAGGCTTGTGTGCAAACAGTGCGTCAAAGCGGTCGCAACAAAGTCCAGCAGCACAGCAAACCTGGCAAAACATCTTAAGGACCGACATACTGGCCTTCATGATGAATTCACATAAGTTAGTTACTTAAAGCTCCCGTTTATTATGTAGCTTAAAAACGCATTATTAGTGACGGTTAACGCCACTGCTCGCCCGCATTTCCCAACCTGGACCTTATTTCTAGGAATATGTGTATTAACTCACCGGTAACATTTATGTGTCACTCTAATTTCTCCGGATGATATTCACATTTCTTCCCTTCTGTGTGTGATCGCTGTATAATGCGGGTGAAGGAGGCAGCGGGAGTTTGTCTCTATAACATTATCTGCAGCAGAACTCAGACGAATGAACGAACGTTACGAGTACTGTTGTCCTGTTCATAACTGGTTGCTGTCTACTTGTATAATTTAATACCTCAAAATATTGTTCTAATTATTTTTTGTGTGTTTACTTCAAACCAAAAATGGCAATATTGTTGCTATTATTATTATTATTATTATTATTATTATTATTATTATTATTATTATTATTATTATTTGTACAAAGTCAAAACCAGTTGGTTTTTTTGCACTGCCTCAGAAAACTGTTGCTTGTATATTTTTGCTATTGTTACTTTTAGATTTTTGGATGTTTTACATATTTTAAAAAAAATACCTTAGACATCCTTTTTAGTAGCAGCTAAAAAGGTTGGTCTACTCAACCTTTTTAGTATTGTGTTAAATACTAAAAATTGGATATTGGATATTGGACATCGGACATCCGTAGTTCCTCCTAACCCAATAATACCTAACAGAAATCTGGATACAAGCCAAATTAAAGCTTGGGTCAGGAGGTTAAAGACTTCTGATGAACGCTTTAAATAATTAGTGTGATTCAGCTGTCAAACAGGATGACCACACCTGATTGCATTTTTGCTTTTAGCTTGTTTTTTTTCTTTAATTTCCTGTGTTCCTTGTATATCAGCCATGATGGTGCTTTTTGCCTACGTTCATTATTCAGATCTACTGTTTATTCCAAACAAATGATGTTTCTCCAAAGCAATCCCTGCTGTTGCAAAAGATTTCTGTTCCCAGGAAGAAAGACACATTCTCTTTGAGAACAACAAAGTTTGGCTTAATTTCCTGCAGCAATTCCATTTGTTTACTTTTCCGATAATTTCAGAAAACTCATAAAAAATGTATCTGATCTTTGTACAGGTATCCGGCATATGTGAGGAAAACAATTTTGTTTATGCCTCCAAACAAACCCGATGGAGGTTAACTGGGAGTGAGAGAGAACTTAAAGGCGTTTTAGAAGATGCTTCTTTCAACAATTTTTGCAATATTCAGTAAAATTGGGTTCACTACCTCATACGCTATGATTAATTAAAAGCTTTAAAACAGAACTCAGTCAC
The DNA here is from genome assembly GCA_023101725.1 of Atherinomorus stipes. Taxonomy (NCBI): domain Eukaryota; kingdom Metazoa; phylum Chordata; class Actinopteri; order Atheriniformes; family Atherinidae; genus Atherinomorus; species Atherinomorus stipes. The sequence goes on from JALJCO010007456.1 coordinate 24,904, forward strand.
TTCAGCTTGGGGCTCCCCCTAGTGGCATCCTTTCACTGCCATAAAGTTCGTACTTCCCCCTTGGTTTTGAGAACCAGGAGCCGGTGTTCAGGTGGTGGGAAGCTAAAGAACCATTTAAAAAATGGTCTGGTTCTGGTGCAAACCAGCACTGGAAGCAGCTCGGGGATAGGGGACCTGCCCCACAGGGATTCTGAAAAGCATTTATTGAGGTGAAGAAGTTACTGAGTTCTGTTTTAACAGGGGGGGGGGGGGGGGGGGGTACATGCAAAATTGACTTTTTTGAGTATTTTATGTTATAATGTCATTCCCTCCCCGTAAAACATGCCCTGGGGGTTATTTTGACTCATTCACGCTTATTTAAGAAATCCCTGAATCTCCTGTGGAAACCAACATGGCTGCCAGAACAGCTGCTAACACAAAGCACCTCCAATACCACAAAGCTCCTCCCCCTTCCTTGCTAAGCTCCGCCCCACCAGAGCATGAGAGTGTTGTTATGAGTGGAGTGGGCGTGTTGGAAACAGCAGGAGGGACAGCAGTGAATTTTTAAGGCATCAAATACAGACATGGAGTGATGTCACATTTCTTTAAGTTGCTTTTTTTATGTATACTGTATTCTCAAAATTACTGAAGGTAACAAAGTTATTTGGTTGTACCATAAAAGATAATTATGTGCCTAATGATGACATGAAACCCCCTCTTTAAATATATAGATATCATTCTACATCAGCTGTGAAAGTAATGGGGCTAAAAAAACACCTGCCAATCATCTCTACATTAATTTTTTCATTTGTCTACTGGCTCATCAGTCACTTTTACTACCATAGTAAGAACGGCTAATAGGCGAGACTGATCAATGAGAGTGATTGATTGACGAGAGTAATACTGCGACCCGGAAGCTGCGCGCACTCGTCTGACGTTTCTGGTAGGTAGCTAACATCATTCTGCTAGCAGTTAGCAACATGCAGACATCTGTTTACTTGCGTTTGTGACATGATGGAAGAATCTGTACCTGCTGTCTGCTGAACACCAGAGCGGCTCGTGCACGTTATTCTGTGGCTGGGGGAAGGAGCTGTGAATCTAAATGGTTGGTCTTGCGCATGCGCATCAAAAACTCGCTAACACTCGCTGCTTTTTGAAATGCTGAAACATCTTGTATAACGCCTTTTAGGAAATTTACTGGTTAACCTCCCTACATCCAGCTGGCTTTTATCATTTTACATTTTCAGATGCTCTAAGACTTTTTCAGCATATGCAGATCACTCGATTCCAATTTTCTTTCACATCTTTGACTTTTAAAGGGAAGGATCTGAAACCGTAAGGGCCATAGTCCTTCAGGTTTCCAGATAGTTCCAACACACCTGATTGAAATTAAAAGCTTGTTGTCAAGATCTATACATTGAGTCATTAATTTGAGTCCTATGTGTAAAAAAACAACCTAACAGTAAAATATCCAAAACCTGTGTTGATATCCGGTTGCTGTGTGTGACGCTCGGGGCAGAAAAAAAGAAGTTGTGAATTGCTGTTTCTCCTCTGGATGCTGCAGAGCGATGATGGCTCCAGGAATGTGAATCATGAGTGTCATTTTTCCACCAAAACAAGTCAGAGGCACAGAGTTTAAAGGTTGGAAACGTGTAATACTGCTTTAACATCTGTAGCTGTGTTTCTTTCAAGGTTTTTCCTTGTTTTTGCAAAATCTGAGCCCTTGTGGTGGAGCCACAAAGGAACGCTCCCACTGACGCACATTAATATTAGAGTTTTACTGCATGACAGAAAACAAAAGTGCACCTTGTGTCTATAGACATGAAAAAGTGTCTTTTTTTTGTTTGCTTTTTTGTTTTTCACTGATTTAAAAAAGAAAAGAGATTGAAACACCTTTCCCAATGAGGCTCCATAACATTTACATCATGTGATTGATGATCAGCTGTTTCTGCATGTGACGATCTTACAGAGTTTTGCTTAACTCACAAATAGCGCTAATGTTGCTGTTCTTTAAAACTTTAGCCCCGTTAAAGGGGAATTTTGCTTTTTTGAACCTGGGGTCTGTTTTCATTTGTCCTTTTTAAAGGAATTTTCAAGATATTTCCAGTATTTAGCCGGGCAGGCAGCCTAGCAGCAGCATAGCAGCCCAGCTAACAGTAAGTATGGGGCAACTGGCCCCCACGTCTGAGTTCGCCTTAAAAACATGTTTTTTTTCCACACTAAAGGGCTCGGGTAGTTTCCACGAGTGTCCAACAACATACTAGAGAGGAGAAATGAACAAAAGTATCTACATGATCTGGAGATTGCTATTTGTTTTGGTGCCTGTGTCCAAATCTCGGGATGCTGGAAATCAAATCTCGTTCTGAAATCGCGTGATAACTTGTGTCAAAACACAGACCTGTGACAACATTTTTTAATTTTTGGGTCAGAGCATTTAATTATTTGGCTGCAATTGGGATGTGAAGAAGATTTATATAGTAAAAAGAAATGCTCCTTGCAAACATCATCCACCCTACCTTTAAATCCACAACCAGCACATCTGGAATCAGGCCAGAGAATGACTGGGAACAGAAAATGACTATTTTCTCAACACTGACTTCCATTCATATTTTTCATTTCTAAGGTCTCATGGGCAGAAAGTAGATGGACATGACTTCAGCTTCCCACAGAAGGTCCCAGGCAAAAGTAGGATGGTTGAATGTGATATTCTGGCACCTGTCTGGCATCCTGTCCTGCACCATGCTGGACCTGTTGGTAGAAACGGGATCCACTACATCCTTCATGTTTTATTCAGCTATGCACAAACAAGACTATTTGGATGTTCTGATGACAGTATTTGACTTACTTCACTCATTTGAAACATCTCAGTAGTTCCTTTTCAATAACTTTCTTTTTTCATCACATGAAAACAGCTTTCACTTCACAAAGCTGCACCAATTCATTGTCCATTAAACATTTATGCACTCCTGCTGATGTTTTAAAAGGGTATGTTGACTCTATACACAAAATACAGTTGTGAGTATAGTTTAAATGCAAGTGGGCGGTGGAGTCCACACAACCACTAAAATGAGGACATTGTTAGCAAACAATATTACTGTGATCCCTTTCCAAAAATGAAAGAAACACATCTCACATTTCCTTTTTACATTCTCATTTTACAGAAAGCATGCGGGTAACAGCTCTACCATATATTCCTTAAACACTGTGTGGCTTTAAACGTTAGCTTAACGGTGGCAAACTGCTCCATTTAAAGTCATCCAGACTCAGCCAGAAGCCACTTCTCATTACAGGTTGAATTAAACTGCTGACAAGTGCCAGAACAGCATCAAACTGATGTTGATTCATACAAAACTATAAATAAAAATTTGTTCTAAGACGGCAGCTCTCACAACAAAGTGGCTTTTCTAAATCCTTTTTGTTTATGTAGAATTTCGCAATCCCTCTGGGTTCGTTTTTCTGCATAATGTTCAGCAGCTGCAGGTCATCAGCATCTATTTTTGGACATGGGAACAGCTGCATTGCACAATACTTGGCATACCTGTTTACAGAATGTTATGACGATGCTGGTTAATGTTATCGTTCTATGGATGGCTCTCCTGTTTTAGCCCCCCATGTAAGCCCTTTCCCTCACCCACATGAATAATATAAAACTCTTTTATTGTAGATCTCATTTAAATGCTCCGGTAGCTCAAAGGGTAAAGCAGCAAGAAAGATGTGAAGTGTACAACCGCAGGTGAGCCATGTCTGCATCTGATGAAAGAGATAAGAAAGATTTTTACAGCACTTCTTTGATTTCTGCCTGCAGTAGCAGAGTGATTTCCCCTTTTCTGTAGCTCCTCATAACTGTCAGAAGGCTCCAGTCCAGCATCACTCATTCATTCATGATGACACTCGGCAGAATAACAGAGATGGAGTTCAGATACCGAGACTGATTCAAGTGTCATTCCCAGTTAGTTTTGGCAATTAGCTTTTCTCTCCATTCGCCCAATCTGAGTGCTATTCAAGTGCATCCAAATCAAATCAGATTTGATGGCTGAGGCTCAGTATCACTGCATTTCTCTATTTTCTCAGCTCAACTTTGATCCAAATAGAGACAGAGCTCGGGCGGTGATGAGTTGACGTGAGAGGCTAACACAGAGATAGTAAAATTCAAGGGACGGAGCTGTGGCTAAAAGCTCCTCCTCAGCATTATTCAGTCCTGGCAGACCCACCCCCATCCCCTCCAAGGATGAAAACCTGCGGCAGACAACCGCTGACGATGGCCTCGTTTAGGGAGCAACCAGCTGTGTTACAGCGAACCTCACACAGCTTCTGTCAGGCAACATCAGCCAGTCACGATGTATGCTAATGAGAGAGTGCTTCAGGTTCAGGAGATGGAAGCAATTAGATCAGAACCAGGAGCTTGATGTTGGGAAGGAGATGAGGATGGGCAGGAAAGACAGATGAGGAACCAGCAAGGAGGTCGAAACAGAGAGAAAGGGGGGGGGGATCTAGCACTCCTGCCCAGATGCATGATGGCTGGAATCCCAGCAGCGCACACTATGTGGTAACATTTACTGCAGGCCAAACAGCTGGGACACGAGGGAGAGCAGCAAGACAAAGAGCTGGATGCAGGACGAGAGGCTGGGGAGGAGGGCGGGGGGAGGAAGAGGAGGTCTGGTTGTCTCTACAAGCTGTCACAAGACGTGGGAAATGCCGCAATGGCTAATTAGAGTCAATGAGGCCGCACAGACGAAAAGGTTCAGATGCATGGGAAAAGTCAGTCTGTCAGAGTTCAGTGGGAGGTCAGAGTGGGCGAGCGTGGGTGGAGCAGACCGGCCGCGCCAGCCCGTGTGCTCGTTAGCGTGTGTTTGTCTCAGGTGATACGATTACAACTTTAAAAAAAAGAACATTTCATAGCACTGATGTCAATAAAAGCAGGTACTTCTAAGTAAATAAAAGCAAAGATTTAATTTTTATTCAGTTTCATAGCAATGAAAACACACTGGGGATATTATATTTTACTTGGCCAATAGATCCCCCCCCCAAAAAAAAGAAAAGAAAAAATATTACACAGTAAAACTGTCTATCTGTAATACATACAGTATGAGAACAGCTTTTCTTCGTGTCCTTCTCAGTCTGTTTCTCTTCCCATGGTTGAACACGAGGGAGTAAGTTGTTCCTTATTTGATCTGCTGATACGATGCTGTCACACGTTTGATCTTATCGTCTTCTTAATGTATGTGTGTGTGCGCTTGCAAAGCAGGTCTGTTCCTAGAAATTTATTGCACTTGGCCGGTGAAAACCAAACTTTCTGGCTTACAAAGTCCTTTAACAGCAATATATGGATTGTTGTTTTTAGTACCTCAGTGAGTGATTTTACTTACTGCTTAGCACTTCGCAACACCCAGTTTCACAACTTTAAATGGAAAGTGACACTGACTTTTAATAAAAGGGGTTGTTTTGACTAAAATGTAACTGCTTTTAAAGTATAGGGCAGTGTTGGTCCAGGAGGACACTGCTCTGCAGGTTTTACGTTTCCCTGCTTCAATACACTGAAGAGCTCCTGCAACAAAACAAGACAATGCAAAACGTCACAGGGAAAACTGCTAAAATTTCCACTGTGGGCCTTTAAGCGTCTTTTTTGTGTTTGCAAACTTGAACCAACTGGTGCAGATTAGTAGCAAAGGCTGGCTTGATTTGCCAGAACTGATTTGCTTTTCTGTGCACCTGAGTGCAACATCATTACATCTCTGCTCTGATGTATTGCTGGAAACTCTCTCTGGTTTAGTTTAATAAAGAACCACACACCTCCACAGTTACACAGTTTCCCCATAATTCTAAGTTTAATATCTCCAGTCTGCATTTAGAAATGTTTCTGCAAACAGTTGCTGTTTGTGAACTTCATTTGCAACCCTGACCAGCTTTTCTAAATGCCAATTAGGATCTATAAATGCCGTCATTATCATAAATTTGCTTACAGATGTATATACACTTGACTGTGATCATAAATGTCGTCTTTTGCAGCACATTTGACTACAATTAAAAACATTAATAATACAACAGAATGAAACTGCCAGGATCAATGACCTGATCCAGATGAAGAATATGCATGCTAAGCCTAGCACATTGCTAAGTAGCATTGTGCATTAGCATATGCTGCTTTTGCATGACACAAGCGTCCCATTTTCCCTTCATATGTTTCAGAGCTGGGATCTTACTGTATGTGAGCTCTGATTTTTAAATGCTTCATATGATAGAAATAAGCTTGTTTTAATTCTTTTGCATCTCTTTTTCTCCTTGCATCTCTGAAAGATGATTCAAAATAAAACTGTGTGACACTACAGTCTGTAACACAATGATATGGTGTGTTTTAAGCACGCCACGCTACGTCATCTAGTCTGAAGCGACTGTACTTGTGCCAATCAGGAGGCAGCTCCTGCGCAGTGGATACAGAGCTGATTCAGTCCAAATGCTTCCCTCCGGGGTACAAATGCACAGTTTCATTGTGAAACCACTAAAGTGGAAGAGAAGAAAAATCATATGCCGTTCTCTCAGGGCAAGTGAGTTCTTCAGCTAAAAATACTCCACCAAATTTCTCAATCACACTCTGTCCTACTGCACCACAATGCAGGAGCTTTAGAAGTTAAACAGCGTGGAGGAATTAACAAAGAAGAAATAGGCCGCCGCTGCAAACGGGCAAAGTGTACTCGTCTTCCCCCACTTGCTCATCTCCCTCTCCTTCCCTGCTTTCCTTCACCGGCTGCCTGTAGAAATGGAATTAATCCCTCTGTGATCTGTGATTTTGTTTTTTTCTTCGCTTCCTCTTTCCATTCGGTGCAACATGAACACCCTGGCCTCTCCCCAGAGGGAGGCTGCATGCACACGAGGTTCACGAGGTGAAAGATATGTGGACCGACTCTTCTTGGTTTCTGATCTCCTTTGCGAGATGAGTAAATAAGGAATGGTTTCAATTAGGTGGGAACACAGCCGCTGGCGACTTCTTAAGTTGGCTTTAATCACTGTGTGAGCTGCTAATAATCTCATCCAGAGGCCCTTAAACACACAGGCTCTACATTTATTTATCAGCCTGAATTTTATTTATCATACCGTCCCCAGAGCAAAATCTTGCCCGGTACGAAGTTAGTCTGAATCTCTTGCTGTTGTAGGGATGTTTACTCTGCCCCTAAAATCATGTTATCCAAGGAGAATCGCTTTGTTTGTGCAGATGAGTGTAAACTGGCTGCCGTATAACTGCTGCGTGCAAATGTTGGTGTTGTTTTGTTCTACAAATATTGCGGCCCTTCTGATGGAGTCTCTGGTCAATCAGACAGCCAATCTGGTAAATCTTACATGTCAAACCGGCAGCCAATTACTTCACTCCATCTTTTTTGTTTACTGTGGAAGGAAAATCTCTCACACATCCACAGAGAAGAGCCCTAAACTCACAGCACAAATCTCTACATGACAAATAATGAGAAGAAGGGGAGGAAAAGGGTCGGCTTCTGGCTGATAACCAACAAATCGGTTTTCTGGAGAATTGTGTTATTGAAAAACCATCAAACACATAACACAGAATGTATGTATGAATGTATGAGGAGAAGGAGGTGGTCACATCGTCTGGCTGATGACACGATACAATATCGTTTTCTTACTGTTGTTGTTGTGGATGACAGATGAGAGGTGAGATTATCATGTATCCTGGGAACAGGAGCTGATTGTTGGGAAAGCCTGCACTTAGCGATCACCTGAGGATTACAGACTGGAGACAAAACTGGAGCTGTTTAAAGTGGAAAATCCTAAACACGCTGCACTTCATTTCTTAAGTTAATTGATTATGTTTGTGAAACTTGCCCTAAAAATAAAACTGATTGATGATCAAAAAAGTCAAAATGAGGGGAAAATGTGGTTGAATAAATGCACCGCTGAATAAAACAGTTTCTTTCCCAGCTCATCCAAAGAAGTGAATGCGGGATGGGGATGTGAACATGCATGCAACTCTTCAAAAGAACAGAATAATTAAGCGGCATTTCAGTTTACTTTGATGCTTCTCTTCCTCTTATGACCAAACATTAACCGGCTCATCACTTGGAATTTGTAGCAGCAACAATGACTCCACGTGAGTCTAAATAAAGTCCAGACGGGATTTGAAAGACTTCAATTTACGCTGACAACACTAATCACTTATGTCTGTGAAAATGTAAAGCGACGTGAATCATGTTAAAGGAGAAATAAGCAAATATTACAGTATAATTACAAATTACAAATGTTACAGATTTGTTTCTCATATTAATTGTTAATTAAAAGTGAATCAAAGTGAAAAACTACTGAATATGTCATCATCATTGTAATCAATAAAAATGAAAATGATTATGATTTGATTGTAATTGAACTGTTGAGTATTTCCATACATTCAGGCTTGATGCTGGGTCATGGCATGTTGAGGGTGACATTTATTCATATATTTATTTATTTATTTTTACCCATGACTCAGTCTAGGAGCTTGTGTTGTGTGTGTTTTAGTTCCTGTATGTATTGTATGTCTCTGTATCATTCTGTATTTGTGTTTTGTGTGTGCTGTATTTTATGTAAGAGTTTGTGTCAATGTATTGTATGTATTGTGTTGTATTAGGTGTGTATTTTGTGTATTGTCACTCATGGAAATTTGAAGACCCCAGGAAGAATAGCTGCTGCTTTGCAAAAGCTAATAGGGATCTTAATAAACTAGACTAAACTGAAGGATTAGAGTGACGGCTGAAAATGGATTATGATTTTTCTGACCTGTCAGCCAAAATGACAGACAACAAAAAAGTCTAGTGTAACCTCGCCCTTAGAAATGCGTGTTTCTAAATTGTTTTGATTGCAAAGAGACATTTATGCTTATTTTCGGAGCCATCATTGCCCAGCAGCGTCCCGAGAAACTACACTTTACACGTTCCAGCTGAGTTTTGCTTACACAACGCATCACACCATGGCAACTAGGTATTTATCCATTGGTGTTTTCAACATGTTCAATGACTGAGTCATCAAAGAAATGCAAGAAGACATTAAAAAAGGAAGAGAGGGAAAAGGGAGAGAGTAACAGAGCAAATGATAGGATGGGTCAACACTGGGCTGCATTTTACAGAGTAAAGGTCAGCTGCTTGATGGATGAAGCACATTGGGGAGCGAATCTGAGAAAATCTGCTGAAGTTCAGTGGCACCCGATGTATCACATTTAAAGCCAGAGTTGGTAATCCTGCTCAGAAACACTTTTTGTTATACTGGGTGAAATGGTCCTTCCATCCTGACAGTATCAACACATCATATATTCATAAAAAGGAAGGAAAAAAGTCAGAAAAGTGAGAGCTGCAGGTCTGTAAAAACTCTGACCAACTCCTGACATTCACACCGAAAGGCAGGAATTGGTCATTTGCAACATATAGAAAAAACGAATCGATGCCTTTATGTCTCGTCTCTGTCCCGCCCCTCTCTCCGTTCCCAACCTGGTCCCCACGTCACCCACTCTGTGCGCCACTCACTGTCAACAAATATAGCTAGTGGACTGCTATCTGCTGCGGCAAAAAAACCTAAACAAAACAAAACCGCAGATAAGGATTAAATCTCGGAGGCGTTGATGTTTGCAGTTACACCGCAAAAGAAGTTGGAGGTGAGTGGATTCATGCATTTAGAAACGTGGTTGGTCAGCTGTCTACTAGCAAGCTAACGAGCTATCCACTCGGCTGTTATCTTTAACCTGCTTTGAAAACGTCGGCGCACACGTCCCTGAGCTCTGAAGGCGTGGTTTCAGGCTTGCTCGAACTGTTTTTCCAACATTGCCAACCTTAGCTTTAATACAGACAGTTTCTGAGACCGATCCTGTCACCACATGGTAAAACTTTGATGAAAACTCTGTGGTGTACCATCTGATATTTGCCCTACGCTCTCTGGTGGATACATTATGCCCTTAGGCCATGTCCCCACTGCACCAAAGCCGGTTCAGGAGTGAAAACCGGAGAAAGGTTTCACCATGTCCACGAAACCATTGTAGTACTACATACCACAAGGTGCTATGATGATGAAGCGCAACACTCCGAACAAGACGTAGTGTGTGCGCAAATACGGGCTCACCTTGTATCACGTGCCATGCATGTCAGCTTGCTGTTGATGGTAAAGAAATGTAAAACTCTGTTGTAAAAACAGCATTTTGGTGCAGAAGCTGTAAACAGGCCAGGATTGTCTGAAGCGGAAACCACAACAGGTGTCACTGCCAACATTTTTGCTGTTGTGATCAACGCCGTGTTCGTCAGACTGACAGTCCAGGTTTAGAATTGCTCTACCCTGGAACCCTCGGATAGGTTCGTATTGCTTTGACCTCTGTTCTACTGTGCAAGTGGACTCCTATATGACTCAGCAAGGTGGATCTGTGGTGAACAGCGCAGCACATTTGCTATCTGGGGTTGCCTTTGCCTCAGCAGTCCCGTAATGTTCTGCTTCCACCGTCTTCTCTGAATCTGCTACATCACGCAACCCCCACGTGGCTCAAGCATGTGCAGAGACAAAATTCCACAAAAATGATCGGAATGAATGTTTACATGCTCATTTTTTTCCTGCTGATTGGATCGTAAAAAGGTTTAAACCACCCCTCTTGATTGGATTTAAAATTCTTTCCAATCGAGGCCAATCGGATTAGCTGACATGTTTACATGATGCATTTTTATTCTGATTGGTGTTTGATCCGATTAAAATTGCGCCATGTAAACACAGCTACTGAATGGTTGATCTGCAATGAGGCGACCACTGAGACTCCTCCAACTGAAGAAATGACACCGCACTGTTATTACAAGCAGCTAAAATGATTTATCAGTAGGATGTTTATTAGTGATTGCATTTGAAGGCAGTCTTGATAATGGAGCTTTCTCACAGAGAAAGGCATGCGAAAGTCTGTATTCTACCCACAGCGTGATCCTTCCCAAGCCCAACGAGGCAGGGGGTGAAAAGAAACCCGACTCCAAAAATAATAACCAGAACTCGGAAAGATGGGAACAGACTAACTTCTCCAGTTATCCCAGCACCACATGCCCAAAACCAGGACATGCTTGGTGGCAATTACTGAAAAAACAGTCATACATCTTGACTTTGTAAAGTTCCTCAGAGACAAAAAACAAATATGTTCTTTTAGGTCTAAGGATTTCCTAACAGAAACAAATGTCAAAGCTTAATGACTTCATGATCTGTAAATGGAGTCAGTCTCTGACAGCTTATAGAAATGATCGAATATGCAGTTTCCATTGTTTTCTTTGTTCAAGTGCCATTACATGAGTGGCAATAACCTGAAAGTGGCTACCTCTGCACCACTTACTATGATGGGCTTGAATGCTCATGATACCTGAAAATTATTCATTATAAACCTGTTAGAAAAAGAGTCTACTTAACACGGAGCATCTGGATAGCAACGCCTCTTTACTGTTTCTTTGTGGCATTTTAAAGCACATTGAGAGAAAATTGATTTTGCATTTAAACAAAGAAAGGGACTGAGAGAGGAAACAGCCACCCAGGGAGCACAGCTACAGAGAGATCCATGATTCTGAGGGTTTATCAGATGCCAAAACACCACAGCAATAAACAAGACTCCAGAAATGTGGAAAGTTATCATTAACCTTTACTGGCCTCGGTTTGAAGGTAAAGGGTAAAAACAGTGTGCACATGTAGAGTAATGGTTTCAGAAGGAGCCCCTGCACATATCTCGATCTCAGCAAAGCCCAGCTTCCCCTGTGGCTGAAATCCACACAGATGCAAATCTCAGTAAAGCATCTGACAATTCTGGCATCAAACTAGATTTATGCTTTTTTAGTTGGGGAGCTTTGCTGTGCATACAGCAGGCACTTTCCAGACTATTTCTGCTTCTGTAGCTGATGTATAACAGCATAAACATTCAGCGACATAACACATTGATGGCCAGCAATGAGTTTTGTCCTGAAAGGTGCATTGCACAAGTTTAAATGTAAAATACTATTCTTTTCTTTCCTCCACATGCTCTTACAATTGCCTGATGTGTAGAATGAGCTGATCTTTCTTTACTGCTGTGGTCTCTAATACTGTTTCTGAATGCTCAATGTGAGAGCTTTGGGTACTAAACCGAGAGATGAGCTGCGCGTTCTTGCTCGTCTGGCTGTGTCTTCCACCACCGCAGGTCCGCGCATGTTGAGACAACACTGACTGCTGCTAAAACATGGAGAGCAGGTGCCTCTCAAACCCCAACTCAGACTCCAGTAAGACAAAGAAAAGTTTTGTCTTGTGAGATAAAGAGAACCAAACGGAGTCTGACCGGTGTTTTGCCATAAAACGCCCCACATGGCAGGGGGGCGTTTTTTGGCACAACACCGGCTGGGGAATAAGACAGGAGTAAACAACCGAGCAGCTTTTTTTCCTTTTTTTAACAGGAGGGAGCTCTGATGCAGTCTGGGAATAAAACGGGACCAACAGTTGGCTTTCTTCTTGCTAACAAGGTAAATGTGATGTATGATGGAAATAAGGATGCATAATATTGCAATGCTAAGTTTTTAGCATGCAAACGTAGCAATATGACAGAAATATGACTGTTCCGTGGGAAGAGATACACTCTGGACACTTGTTACATTTACACTGCTCACAAAAAGTTAGGGATATTCAACTTTCGGTTATAATTTAAGGGAAATGTCAAATGTTCACACCTTATTGATATTATATCATGAATGTTGGACATTTAACTGGAATTATGATGTGGTAATTCCTCCATCTCAAACAACTTATTGAAAGAAAAGATAACAATGGTGGCTAAACCAAATATCCCTAACTTTTTGCGAGTAGTGTAGTTGTTGTGGTAATTTTATAAGGTAATCGTGGTCTCAGCCTGTGAATTTGGATGTTTGATCTACAGGCCAGCGTTAGCCTGTTGTTACTGTTAGCTTACAGTCCGTCAGTTTACTCAACGATCAAACCGTAAACAACTGGCAGATTTATAACTTTATTACCAAAGGAGACATTGTGACTCTAACTCTGGGCTTAGACATCGCGGGTTAAACTAAAGACCAATGCAGTCCAAGCAGCTCATGCGTGTGCACGCCATTAGTGTCACTTCCACTTGTCGCCAGAGGGGGCAAACTTCTGGAAAAAGCTGGAACTTCCGCTGTACTCCTTTAAAGGCTAGTTATTTACCGAGAGTTAGCTGTATGCTATCGGTTAGCTGTGAAATAATAACTCGCTGTGCTGCCTCTCCACACTAACTCCTGACTCTGCCTTGTACGTGCTGGTCTTGGCCCGCTCTATGCTGGTCTAAACAGCTCTTTAGCAATTGTGGGTCCACTTGGTGCTGGTCTGGGTCGCTCCTTACAGTTCTCAGTCTGCTCTGTATGGGCCTCTTGCATCCTGGAGCTGAATCGAGTGGACTGGGCTCTGTGAGGAGGTCTTGGAGCTGACTTACAGCTCCAAGTCCAGTTCTAACCTGTTGTCCCTATCTTCATCTGCATCATCACACTCTTCTAACCTGGCTGATGATCCACCACACAAACCAGTTTCAATCTAGCTGTTCTGGGGCATCTTTAATATTTTCCACTGCCTTGATGTGACATGTAAATCAATGAGCCGACCACAACTGCTTCTACCCGTGATGCGATGTCATGGAGAGGCTAATTGCTAACGGCTCGCGAGCTGCGTCTTTTTAACATCAGATATTTACGTGAATGTAAGTCTGATTGACTTGTAACTGCACAGAACTTATTTTGTTTTGTTGTATTGTTCTATTGCTAAATTACTTGAAGTTAGGGTCGTGTCATCAGCACTTTATGATTAAAGTAATGAGAGAACCCTCAATACTTAAAGGAAATCTTAAGGCCGATACTTAAAGGTGTTTTGTGCAGCCAATCCTTAACTCATAAAGGAAATTATGTAACTGGACCCAGAAACTTTCTGCATCTTACAAAGTCAGCCAGAGAAGCAGAAGTTAAACAGCTGACCCAGAAAGCAAAGGAAAGAGAGTGCACACACGAGTTAAGCTGAGTCAGCTTGGACTCGGGGTCATTCCTCGAATCAGCCTACTTAGTGCAGATATTTGGTCCCGGGAGAAGCGAGTGGATGAGATGGGACGTCGGGCTGCAGGAGCTGTGAATCAGACACTGCTGTGCAGGCACCCCTGCAGAGACCTTGTTCTGTCATAGCTCGGTGGGTGGGCAAAGATTAAACCCAATCTTGCATCTTGAGAAACAGTTAAACAGCAAACTGTCTGTGGGACAGATTAAACATAAAAAGTGGTCTTTTAATCACCTTGGAGACATTGACATGAGTTGACATCTGCAACTTCAGTTTTATAATATTAGTTTAAGTGATTCTTTGGGTGGTGTTGGAATAAATATGTAAAATTATTAGGAAACGCTAGTAAATAAAGACAAGTCTGTTTGTTTAGCTAAACCCAGAACGGAACGAGTGAAGGTCCTCCATGTATGCTCGGTCAACGTTCTGTGGATGATTCTTACACTTCATGAATAATAAAGGAAGAAGAAAAAAAAATCCCTCAACTTTGAATTGAATCCTTGACTCTGACACTGGCTCACTTCCCCTCATAAACCCGTCTGCCATGTAAGCACCTCTGAGCTGCAGCCTGCCGCATTTCCATCACTCAACACATTTAAAAATAAATGAGTAAATATGAAATTAATAAGCTGAAAGATTGGAGTGCTGAGGCTCTGCACACACAGGCACCATGCACCGCCTGTGGGAGAAATGGTTCGACCGCATTTGCATGGGGGAGAAAATAGCCCGGCATATATTATCCACCCACTGCAACCGATTTCTGATTCTGCGGCTCCTATCTGCATCTCTCATTTGATGATGGTGACTTGCCTCATCATGATTAGAGAATTGTTTGTTTCTGATAATACTAACACTTCAATTAGCAGCTGATGGGTTCATGCTGGTGTAGAGGACAGTGTTTTTATTTTCCTTCAGATGAGAAGTTGATGAAAATGTTGCCACAAGGGCTGGGAGTAAATTTCTTTCTGGTATAGCAACAGCATGACTTCAAGCACTCATCCACACAGGCTGAGTCAAGTGCTGTAGTTCAAAATAGTTAATATTTGATACTTTTTTCACCTTTTCAAGCAAACTTCTAAATTTGTAGTCATAAATGTAACACCTCTGTTCAAATTTTCCATTTTTAAGCAGTTATTTTCACCGAAAAGCTATAAATTATTTTAGCTATCCTGAATCAAACTGCAAAATTAAAGATGTTCTGTGAACATACAAAAGGGAAAATTCAGATATGCCTCTCAGATGTTGGATAAGATATAAAAGAAAAGGAAAATGCTTATTATTCCGAGACTTTATTCAGCAAGGGAGCAGATAACAGTGCATAACTGACAATGAAAGGTATCATTTTCTTGTGTCTGCTGGCAAATGTTCAACAATTTAGCATGGATTTCTCAAATGTGTCTGCTTAATTACAGTTTTGTAGGACATTTAGGAAAACTTCTTCCGGATTAATATTACTTACTCCTACTGTAACATTTATATTTGGACTGGAAACCTGGGGGACTGGGGGTGTTGTCTTGCAACATCAGATAGTGCACTGCCATCTTTTTGGTTTACTATCACATCTAGGCGCCAAATACGCCCACTTGGTTTCCATGGTGATGGCTGACTTAGCCAAGACTTATAGTGCAAACTTTTCTTGGGGGACTTGTTAGCACATAAATGTACAGTTAGTGGCACTAAAATAACTAAAACAGTCCCAAGCTGCAAAGACCCTGACAGCACGGTTTTGGACCAGACCCAGATGAACCTCAAGCTTGTTGGACCACTTTGAGAACGACCACTTTGAAATTTATGTTTCATCTGGAAAAGCCCAGATTGATGTTTATTCATCCAGTCACCAATGATAGAGAAAAAGAGCAAAATTCAAAGAAGTGGAACATCATTTTAAGGTTTTACTAAACTTCACTATGAAGTTTAATGGCTAAAGCTAACCTAGAGGTGGTGGTGCTTCAACCTAATCTGATTTAAGTGAAATGAAAAGTGAGTGTAAATGGAGTTTATAAAGTCCTTATTCAGAATAGATTGCAAGTTCAAAATCATGCATCCAACATTCGGTGACAGGCGATATGTGACGTCCCGGAAGATGACAGCTGTCAACACGGACAGCAGATGCGGGATTAGACAGAGAGACCATGACAAGATGAATAAAAAAACTTTTAAAACAACCAATAGACGAAAAAAACAAAAAAACATTGTTCACAAGTCTGAAACTGCAAGTCGAAATCAAGCCTGTGAAGTCTCTGGAAGGCGACTAGTGTGAGCTCCCTCAGTTTCCTTTACAAACTACTGCACGGCTGCCGTTGATGTGCCCAAAGGTGATTAAACAGCCACGGGAGCGGAGAAGAGTCTGGCTGCAGTTTGGGAGCCAGAAGCGTGTCTTTACCGACAGCTACAGCTGACCTCTTATGTACCATTACCAAAGTACAAAAACTAGCATGTTTGGCTAGCGTTAGCTAACTTTAACATTAGGGATGTTAAAGATAACTTCATATCTATTTCCAGCAAAATGACAATATGTTTCCTCAAATGCGATGTTGCCTTACCTTAGAACAGATGTAGACATCCTTGTTGATTTTATCCACTTTAGTTGTCTGCCGGATAACTTTATCCAAAGCAGACACTTTTCTCGTTTGAGATGTGGCTTGGGAAAGGGCAAAAAATACACCCCGTCGCCCAGCCTCTCAGGATAACTAGAGTCGGAGATGCATGTACCCCATGTACACAGTTTGACCATTTCAAACTAAAAAAAACACATAAAGACACATAAAAACCAACAAAAACGGACTAACTTCAATGCACTTCAATGGACGTTCAAGCAGAGAATGTCCAAGTGTCATCGCGTTTGGGGGGGTGGTTTAGCCATAGGTCAATTGACGCTGCATACTGACTGGGACTGGGCAAAAATATTGATACACTGAAATATTGTGATAGTTTCATATGCTGATATCATATTGATATTTAAATGCGGCATTGATCAATTTTCCTAACGAAGTCTTGTAAGATTTTGTTGTTCTTTTACGAAATCTCGCAGGTTTTCATGAAATCTCGGAAGACTTTGTTAGAAAACAATGAAATCTCGCGAGATTTTGTTGGTAAAATAGATCAATATCACGTTTTTAAATATCAATATGAAATCTGCACATGAAAATATTGTGATATTTCAGTGTATCAATATTTTTTCCCAACCTCAGTACCGACAGCTTTGATACAGGAAGAAGATGGTTGCAATGGATTCAAACACTGTAAGGGATAGTTATGGATTCAGCAAACGATCCAGATCAACTGAAAGACCACTAAAAAGTATCACTACGAAGAAAAAGACTATCAGCGTTGTAAACAACATTATAGTATCACTTTGTGTGCGTTCCGATGCTGGCTGGTGGCTGCAGTTACCCGCAGCACCAGTCGCTGCACTTGTGAGTCTCATTTCTTAATCCTGCCTCTAGATCCTTTAACTGAATCTAAATCTGAATCTATTCTAAATAATAAAAACAGAAACCAGTAGACCAACGCGCCACGCCACTGTTGCATTCATTTGACTTCATCTAAAAATCTGTCACCCTGCAGCACACCAGCAGCCTCACCCGTCTCCTGTTGCAGATCTGGCTCTAATGTGGCTTTATCCACACGCTGAAGTGCAAGACAAACACAAAACTCAAACACTAGATGAAAATAAAATTCCCCGATACTGATCTGTGCTCCCTGCAAAAGTCTTAATGGAAGCTATTCAACATGAATATGCTATAATTGGCCCTGTGGAGCTGCAGCCACCACCTGGCTATTCTCTCTGAGAAGTCCTCATATCGTTATTCAGTGTCCAATTAAAATGGTCTTAGTCTCTTCAGGAGCTCTCTACTCCTGCGAGGACCACCTGCAGAACCCTCGCTCCGTCCCAGCAGCCCGCCCTGAGTCATTAGCCTTCACACAGGCTCAAAATGGAAATGCCAGTCCTTTATTTTTGCTCTGTTCTCCCTCAGCTCTGATTTCTCTCGCCCCTCTGCAACAGGAGTTTCTCTGCTTGGCTCTTCTGCACATTTAGCCTATTTTCTGTCTCTGTTCTCAGCAGGGAATCTGCCCCACTCTCCATCTCTCTCGCCTGTCTTGCTTTTGCTGCTCCATCCTCCACTCCATCCCCCAAAACAAGGGGGAAAAAAGAAAACTCCATCCATTCCCCACTGTGTTGAGAAGAGAAAATCTTTGAAGGGTCTCTTCTGCTCTTAACCTCTTTCTCTGCCTTTTTATAAGTGAGTCTATTTTCTCTCATCTCTTGTCCTTACTGTCAAGTCATCGGTTCAAACCAGGCCAACGTATCAGTGTGATGCTGAGATGAAGAGCCTGGGGGGTGATGGACCAGTTAGACTGGTCTCATACAACTTATGGATTATTGTGTATGTGTGTCTGTGTGTTTAACCTGTGTGAGTTGCTTCGATTTATTTCACTTTCAAGTCATTAAAGGACAAAATAGTCTTATTCCAATAAATGCTTTACAGGTCAATATTTTACTTCACTTTTTTTTGCTGAGATCACTCAGACAACCAAAACATGTGATTATTCAAATAATTTTAACTCTTCAAGTGCCAATTTAATTAATTCAAATCAAATCAAATTTATTTATAGCCTTTTACAGTAGTCAACAGGAACACACAGTGCTTTACAGCAGGGGGATCAGACAAAGAGACAACAAAGAAAACATCAAAAGATGCTGAGGTAAAAAAAAAAAAGAAAAAGAAAATACAAAGTAATAAAAAGCTATAAAACAACAACAACAACAAAACTGAAAATTGTCAACATTTTCTTTCATTTTTTTGCAATCGTGCAAAAAGACAATTTAGTGACATGAATAAACAGACAAACTGTAAACGACAACAAACAACAACATTGGTGGTTTTACGTGTGTGTATTTGTTTGTGTCTTTGAGAGTATATAAGGTAAAAAACAATGATAGCAAAATGAATCGACAACAGATAAATGAACAGTAATACAAACTTAAAGCTTCCCCCAAAGATTGAATAAATCATCAATAATAAAAATAATAATAATAATAAATAAATAAAAAAAATAATAATAATAATAATTGTATTGATATTTTCATTAAAAAATGGATTTCACTCGCACAAAATGAGAGTTGTTTTCCATAAAATGCATGTTTGGGACCTGGGGAATGTCTTATTCTTTCAATCATTCTTAATCTACTAACTTCTAAAAATAATAAATAACTCCCCACCCCCCTCCACACACACACACACACATAACTAATTTTCTTTTTGATTTTCTAAATATAAAAAAGTGACATCATGTTAACAAACTGGCATTTAAAGGGTAAGATGATTTGAATAATTACACATTTGGTAGTTTTGCTCAGGATTGAAATTATTTAAAAATATTAAAGCAAATAACTTGAAAAATTCTGTACTTCTATTTCATAGCAGTTTTTGGGAAAGGCCTTTTTTGTTCTTTTTTTAATAATGATATAGAATTTTTGTAAATTCATCCCTGATGTCCCATTGACCTTTAAGAGAAAATTAAATACAAAGTTTTTATCAGTAGTATTTACTACAGAATTTTTTTGCTCATAACAAGCTTTTTTTTTTTTTTTTTTTACTTATTTTAAGAGTGACCAAGATGCCAATGGCATAAGCAAAATTTTCTTGATAAGATTTCTTGACATAAGATGCAATGCCTTTAAACAAGATCTTATGTTTCACTAAAATGTTTCTCTTTAAGTTATTTTGTCTTATTTTGAGTGTGATGAGACATTCTGACTAGAAAT
Organism: Atherinomorus stipes; assembly: GCA_023101725.1. NCBI lineage: Eukaryota > Metazoa > Chordata > Actinopteri > Atheriniformes > Atherinidae > Atherinomorus > Atherinomorus stipes. The sequence continues at coordinate 44,678 of JALJCO010007456.1, forward strand.
TAGGAAAATATACTTGCAAAGGTTTGAGTTGTTGCAGTGTCCCTGACTCACATAATTATCAGTAAGTTTTATTTATAAACAATAATAATTCACATAAATGAATGATTCATTACTGTGATCAGTTTTAATTATTTTAGAGGAAAGTGTCCACTGTAGGGACAGAAAATAAGCTTCAGATTGTATGCAACAGGGTTTTGAACAAAATTTTACCATATGGTGACAGAGTAGGTCTCACACATTGGGCTTGAAGGGGTTAATCCCCTCTGAGCCATATTAAAAAAGAAAATTTCCTTTTGAATAGGAAGAAGCCTTCGGGAGGACCAGACTCAGGAGGGGGGGTCTTTTTCCGCAGAGGGGGAGTAATGGGGATTCGCAATGATACACACTCAAGACAAAATGAAAACCAGCTTCAATGAGACGCGTGCCAGAAAAGCCTTCACTACATGCAGACTGTCAGACGGGAATCAGCTGCCTGAAGTGTGAACTGCAGCAGGAGGAGACGCCCTCCCACAGCCTGCTTCACATCATCTGCTGTGGTGCCAAATGATACTTGTCAGCGGCACTTTTAACTAGAATACTGACATGTTTACAGTGAAGAGAAGTGGTGGGGGCACATGGACCTGTTATCTACTGAGATGTTCAGATTGCTCCTCATGTATGACGGCGATGGACCAGAGCCTGAGAACAGAGGAGCGGTCAGCTGCTTTCTAGCATGATGTGGAGCAATCGCCTCATCTTGAACTTGAAGCAGACAAAGAAATTATTGTAGATTCTTAGAAGACCAGAAATAAACCAAACGTGATTTTGACCATGAGAAATGTAGGTGATAAAGGACCAGATACCTCGGTGTCCACCTGGACAGCAGATGAGATTTCAAAGAAGTTTATTTGCAGTGAGATGTGGCATATCTTGAGTATCTGATGGAAAATGCAATCATCTTTGCCTCCATCTGTTGGGTATCCAATCCCCCAATCAGAACATGCATACAAGTCTTTGTAAGTTAAATACAACCCATAACTGTATCCTGTTCCTGTGGCCTTAGCAGGAGGTCAGATGTGACAGATATTCCTATAACTTCATGCACTTTATGTGATAAAGTGAACACAAACAGGTGTTTTAAAAATTCAGGGTTAAATTAAAGAATAACTTTATTTCTTTTTCAACCTGGACCTTACTTCTAGGAGTTTATACGTGCATTTACTCACCGGAAAAATTTCTGTATCACTTTGGTCCCGTCCACACAAAGTCAAACTCTGGCCTAAATTCACAAATTTTTCACCAAACCAGCCTCTCATCCATACGAAGCCGGCGTTTCGGGGGTCTGTAAATGATCTTTTTTTTTATCAAGGCTTCAGAGTGGGAAGGTTTTGAAGCTCCGTTTGTGCGGTTCCATCTTCTCTGACTACATTTTTTTTTCTTACACGCATGCGTCATAGCTTCGCCTCTAAATACGCATGCGCTACACTCAGCATCACAACAACAATGGCGCCGTACAGGGTTGAATGGTTGCTGCTTGTACCTGTTCGCTTGTTCGTACTTGCCGCCATCTTTTTGGTTTGGCTGTTCAACCTTCTTCTTTTTGAGGGTTTCTGGCGGATCGCAACCGTAGATCGGAGCATTTGGTTTGGTTGTTTAAGGTTGTATACATATTTCTGCGCATGCCCAGTATTTCATCGCCTGTTTTTGCTTTAGCACCACAGCGCCACTTACAGGCCTGGCATATATTTTGCAGCGTTTCCATGCATTCAGGTGGTTGATCACATTTATTTTACGTCTTCATCTTTAAGACAAACAGTCTGGAAAATATGAGCGTTTCATGTTCGGTTTGACTGCGTGTGGACATGGTCTTTGACTCCATCAGAAGATATTTTGTTTAGTCGCCCTTTGACATACATCCGTATAATAAGAGCAATGGGGCAGCCTCTATGTAAGGCATTATCTGAAGAAAAAACTCCTTCATTTCACCAATACCTTAAGTAGAATAAACGAATGAATGAGTACTATAGACCCCTTCACGGCTTACATCACAGTGACGTTGACGCTGTAGCTGGAGGCAAAAACAGAGGAAAGCGCACAGTGAAGACTGTAAAAAAGAGCTTTCTCAAGTGTTATTACACCTTTAAAATGTCGTCTTGTTTGGGTGCCAGAATAGGAGGAACAGTGTTTGTGGCAGTAAATTAAAGTTTTTTAGGACACCAGTGGACACTAGTCCTCAGAAGAAACGAAGACAATTATGGTTCAGTGCTGTAAGATAAAAAGACTGAACAGAGGCGATCATCAATAATGCTCACGTTTGCAGTTTAAATATACTGCTGAATGATGCAACAAGACCCTAGTCTGCAATGTAAAACTGAAAATGTCAAATATGTTATGTTTTCCCTAAATGCAATACAACGAACGATCATATGAACACAACAGAACGAGTGGAACAGCTCCTGCATTGTAAGTGTTTCCGTTAGCTAAACGGAATAGTTCACCCTCAGAATGATTTAACTTTGTTTTCCACTTACCCTGATGGTGAGCAAGACTCTGAAGCACTTTTTTAATATGTCAAATGCAGCCGGAGATCAGGACGACTTCTTGTTTTCTCCCAATAGAGTACGCCAGGGTCCGAGCCAAAAAGGTCCATAAAAGTCCACAAAAAATTGTCAATATTCCTCCATACTGCTCTCCAGTGTAATCCAAGCGTCCTGACTGGATAGCGTCCAGAATTTAGTTGAAACAACGTCATTTAGTATATTTTTAGAGCCTAAAAAGGAGTATTGTTTACGTCCATGAAGCGCGCACATGCGCGGTCACGAAACTACGGAAGCCTCGGCGTTCAGAGCCTACTCTGCCAATAATGCAAGCATAGAAGAAGAAATTCACTGTTTACATTGTGATAAGAGCACGAGAGCTCTAAACAAACCGGGACAAACACAGGAGGGGTTGGATATGAATCGAAAAGAAAGAAAGAAAGAAAAAGAGAATGCGCGATCTCGTCTGCCGTGGCCTCCGTAGTTTCGTGAACGTGCATCGGTGTGCTTGTTAGGCATGCAATGTAGTCTTGTTTAGACTCTAAAAATATAGTAAATTACATTGTTACAGATTATTTAAATTTAGCCTTTTCATTTTCAATGTGATTTTGTTTTCCTGCTTTTCGTAGTAAAATGTTGTAGATTTTGTGTTTATAGCTTAATTCTGATTTGTTCTTGTAGGAGTCAGATTTTATTCCATGAATTTATACATGTGATATAAATGTGTTTGTGAAGATCTCATAATATATTTTTGTATTATGTTATTCATGTTTATCACACCACATTTTACAAGGTTCAGTCTGATAAAGGCAGGTGAATTTGGTTTAGTTATTAAATAGATAAACAAAAAATAAGATCATTACACTAACACAGTGTTAAAATAGGAATGGATCCTGGACCAGTTTGGACTGAAAAATTGGGCCCCATCACGAAAAAAGGTTGAGAACCCCTGGTTTAGTCTGCACATTGTCCAGGTAATAAGATGTAAATATTTATATATTTTGGACCCGTCAAAATTCATAGAAATGATTATTTATACTATAACATACCATACTATGATCCGAAAAAAATCTAAATTATTGCTTTCATTCTGCTTTCTTCTAGACATTCTGTGTACGTATTATTTTTGAAAAATTAATTCTTTTGATTAAAAAGTTGAAGCTATGGCTTTCGTGCTCAAACCATGTTGTTTTTTTTTATTATTATATTTTTCTTTTTTCTTTAAACTTTTCCTCCCGGCAGAATGATAATCTGGCTGGTTTGTTGTGTTGAACAGATTTGCTCGGCCTCTTGATATTCTGAGTTTAGTCATTTATTTAGTTAATTTAATTTATTCTTTTTTTTATCATTCATTTATTAGCTTTATTGGTTTCCTTGGTAACGCATTTTATGTCCTGGTTGGGTTTTGGCTGAAACAATATTAACAAAGGTTTGAAAAGGAACAGGGTTAGGGCCTAAAGGCTTTTTTTTTTCTCTTTTTTTACAAAGCAACCATTAACCTGAATTTAACCATTCAGATGCAGTTTTTCCAAGAAGTTTTTGACTTTTTACAATCTCTTCACAAAATGTCAACAATATGAACAAATAAATACGGCCCGCATAGGCAGCTGGTGTGGTGATGCTGTAGAAATCCTGCATTATGATTGAGAACGTGGTCGTGTTGATGTAGAACATATGTAGAATATATAGTGATGCATTATGTGCTACATTCACTTGCACTCTAACATTTGAGATGCACTGAGCTAAAGGTCAGTTTGCTCCAAACATTTCTTAGGATTTGTATGTAAACCTCTGACCTAGAGAAAAGCAATAAAACTGTCACTGAAATTTTTCTCTCCCATTGGCATAGACCAGGGGTCTGCAACCTAATCAACCCAGCTAACCCTCAACCCAGCACTGGTATTGAGCTGCAAATATTTCAATTCCCCTTGAAAAAAAAAACAGGCAATCGCTGCAATCAGCTGTTTTCTGTAATGTTCAAAAAGACTATTATGCCTGTTGACAGGTCCACTGTTCATGGGAAAAGTGCTCTCATGTGTCTGGGACAGTTTTTTATTATTATTTATTCCAAGCATAATCAAAAGAGATATTTTATTTCACTAAATTATAATTTTGTAAATTTGTATTTCTTATTAGTTTCTTTATATTCCTGTTATTTGAATTAATATTTTGAATTTTGTCTTTCCTTTAATTGGAGGCTATGAATATTTTGAGGACGACTGTAGATTCTTGTGGAAAATTATGTAAAATGAAAAAAAGAAAACAAAAATCATATTTTCCAAGCTAATGACAAGAAAAGTAGATCAAAAAATAGTACTGATACTTTATGTAGTGAAAATATTTACCAATTATTCCATTAAAATGTGCATTTGTTTCTGTATCTACATTCAAAAACATTAGCTGGTTCTTTATCATTTTTAGCCAGTATTACTGAGCCATTGTGGAAGGTCCAAAGAGCCACTTGTGGCTCCAGAGCCGTGAGTTGCAGACCCCTGATTTGGGCAGTCCTAACCAACCAGCAATCTTGCTGGATAGAAAAGGTCTTTTGTACGATTCTGAAATATCCATTATTTTCCAGTGCAGGGAGACTTTATCCGTTTTTTAACCTCTGGCAGCTCATCATTTACCTTTTGTATCATCATTGGACTTGAACTGCTCAAATTCTGTCAACAAAATAAAAAAAGTATTCTAAAACCTTTGAGCAGTCGTGCGCATAAATTGGTCAAGATGAACTTGTGTCAACTCTTAAATGAGCACATGGAAATTCCATAAAATGTACCCTGCAAGGTGAAATAAAGAGAAGAGAAATCTCAAACACACAGTTTGAAGGGGCTTTTTTTTTTTTTTTAACTTACTTCACACTTAAATTGTGCACAAAACCAAGAGAGAAATGGATAAAGTGTAGATTGTTGTAGAAATACAGCGTGAACAGCATCTAGAGCTCAATCTTTTCACCTCTCTGTGAGGAGCAGTCGGAGCTCCTTCTGTGAGGACTAATCTATGTTTCTCTGCTTCCGTCTCTCTGAGGTCCAGGGCGCTGTCATTAGCAGTTGCAGCTCAGAGTGCAGCTCGGTGGAGCCCTGGGGCCAAAGCTTTGTGCCTTAATTACCCACCTAATGAGTCAGTGGGAAAGTCACTGGGCCTACTGGTGCCTCCTCCCTCTTTCTCCCACACATACACACTTACTGTACTCACCTCATTCCCCTTTGACTTATACACTTAATCACTCATTCGCTCATTGACACACACACATTTATACACTTGCATGCTCTCCATCTACCTAATGACTGCAGTTGCACTTGCATAATGACTGCAGTTGCACTTGCATGCTTTCTCCTCCCCCGTTTTTCTCCCTGATATTCTGTACATTCATTCAGTCCGTTTGCTCCTTTACGCTGATACATCTGTTCAGATACTGAATAAAGAGTCCTGTTTATGCTTTAAACAGCTGAACAAGCAGCTAAAGCTTCTGTCTCCATTTTAATTTGCAACAATAAAACTGGGTCAGTTCAAACAGGGATGCTTTGGTTGGGCTGTTAGCAAGAAGACTCATGGTTAAGGTGTCATGGGTTTGTCTCTGAGTTCTAGGCATGCATGGATTCTCTTAAGCCCCATTTCCACCTGAAGGTCTGGGTCGGGTCGGGCCAGGCCGGATCGGATGGGTTTTGGTACGGATGTGTTGATTTCACGTTGCGTCCCCACACCAAACTGTCTCCTTACCCTGCAGGTGGAGTATTAACCGGATAGCGCTGTTACGTTATCGTGTGACATCATCGCCGTGCAACACCTTTCAACCAAGGCGCCACACCACACATGAGGGAAACAAAGGAGTCACCTCTGCTTTGTTTTTATGCTGGGTCACGCGGGAAGTGACGGATTTTTCAGCAAATCAACAGGTTGCTGTGTATTAGCTCCCCCTCTTTGGTCCGGATTGGTTAGATCAGTAACCCTACCGAAGGGTACCGAAAAAGTAGGCCGGGTCGGATATAAGGGTACTCGTCCCAGGTTTTATCTGTGGAGAAGCAAAAAAACGTGGACTCATCCGGCCCGACCCGACCCAGACCCGCTGGTGGAAACGGGGCTTTAGGTTATTCTGCAGTTTTATTTTTGTTAACAATGACAATGACGAAATCATTTCGTTGACGCCCCTTTTTTTGATGACGATAACGAGACGATGACGAGCTAAACATGTCTCCTTGATTACTAAAACATGACGAGACGTGTGTAAATTTTCATTGACGAGATGATACTGGACGAAAATGTTAATCTTTGGTCTGTCAGACGTTCATAATGCAGGAAATGTCTATCTGCCTGCCAAAAGATGAAAAAGTAGTTGCATCCTCTTCTTGTTTGGGCACGCCGACCATCACTTAGTGTGCAGTTTACCAACCCACATCCGCCCGAACCGAGACCCACTAACCGCGCCTCTCCCTGTCAAGTCTGACTCGCATGTCGCACTTTATTTTCCTAAATTCACAGATTGCTGCATAAAAGATCATCATCCCTGGTTGTAACTGTGTCCTCTGTTCCTGGTTCACGTCACCAGCAGTGTCTGCCTGCGTTGGAAATGATCCCAGCGCCTGATCTTTGAAACACGTCATGTCCAACGAAAAAGAAACTTATTCTCACCGCGACCCGCCCAAACTACATAAATATCCGCCCACACCTTAACCGTGATATCAGGGCTGGACTTGGACAAAAAATCGGCCCGGGCATTTTGAACCGAGACTGGCCCACCAGAAATTGATGGAGCGACGATGACACCTCTGAATAAAAAAAACAAGTGCTTGCACGCTGTCTTGTTTGTATGTACTTGTCTAATACACTTAAACCTAAACCTCCTCCCTCCATCTAAGACATATATGTTAGGTAAACAGGCCCCTTCTTAAAAAAGAGAGGGTGTCTCAATCAGATTTACCTGTATAGATAAAGGTTAAATAAAAAGATAAATTAAAACCATCCTCCCAGTCCTGTTAATCTATACAGTAGCCTCCTAAGTGGTCTATAAAGGATGGACAAGGTAACAAAAAGCTACATTATCATCAGCAGACTGTTATAATGGCCAAATCTTGTTTCATAAAAACAAACATGAACCAGGTGAAAAGGGTAATCAGTGCACTCTATTTATCTTTTATCTGAACTTTTTTTTTTAAGAACAAGTGCAGCCCCCTACCATACTCATGCTCAAGGTCCCTATTACAATCTTACTGCAAACAGGCGTGAAAAACTGGATGTAGCCAGATACCAGCAACCTTAAAATCAGTGCTCCTGAACTATACAGCTGTTAATGAACTAAGTAACCTCTCCATCGCATCATGTGATGATAGTTAAATAATTTAAATATCACAGCTACACACTGGAAGTCAGGTTACAATTCCAATCTTTATCACAGAATGATTTTCCATAAATGACTGAAATATGACGATTAAACAAAGCCTCTTTAATTCCCAATATTCCCCGTGAAAACTTTCAGTGTTTTGCTCTTCCTGTAGTTCTCTTTGTATGACTGATTGATTGACCGCGGTGGCTCAAGATGGAGGGGTGCATTGGCCCTCAGCTGTAATTGGTCCAGCCCACAATCACTCAGGAATAATGGGCCGACCTACCAGTTTTGTACCAATAGGTATGATGACTTACGCCACAGACTACAAAAGCTACCATATTTTTAAAAAAAGAAAAAAAGCCCGGCCGGCCCAAAATCACCGTCGGCCCACCTGGAAAATGCCCGATATGCCCGATGGCCAGTCCAGCCCTGCTTGATATCAATCTTTGTCATTTCTGTCTGCTAAACAGCGTTTTTGCAGGTTGCTGTTGGGTATCAGAACTGTTGCAGGACTCTGGCGCACACACCTGCAGTTAGACACGCAGCTGCTTGGCTGGCTCTTCCAAAGAAGAGCCGGCTCTTTCGACTCCCAAATGGCTCTTAATTTAAGATATTTGCAGCCCTATATTTTACCTTAAAGGTTGAATATGGAACAGGGACAGAACAGCGACATCACGTGTGTCTAGGTTGTAGTTGCAACGGCAGAAAAACAACTCCAGCCGCTGGGATGCCAGGCTCACTGCTAATACGCAAGTGACCAACAGTCTGCAGCATGTTCAACAAGTAACGCAGAGGAGTTTATAACTGACAGCTAACGTTAGCCATGTTAGCAAACAAGCTAGCTTACCGATTCAGGAGAAAAGTCGCCATTTCCGTGTTTTGACGCTGTGGAAATGTTTATGTGAGTCCATTTAGTGAAGTCTTCACCTAAATTTGCTCCAGGTTTTGCTCTTCTCAGGTCACTCCTCCTCAGAAACAGATAGCATCTCCAGGGCTCTGAAGCAGCTGCTTCACTCGCCGTCTCCACGGTTTCCACCTGTACCAGCCTGACTGTGCCCAAAATGCCACAGAGATCGTATTTGGCAATCCGCAATGGCGGCGTGTATTGGCTTATAGACGTAAATACTGTATAATGCCATTATCAAACCCGTAAACATTTATTTTATAATAATTTTTTAGGCTAAATATAATTTTTCTAGAAAATGTTGTACTTTCATTCTGTGCCCCCCGAAACAACCTGTGGAGGTATTATTTTTTTTGAAAATATAGCTTTTAATAAAAATGTTCCATATTCAACCTTTAATTTTGCAATAAATCGATCAAACTTTATTCATAAAACACTTTTCATACAAATAAAATGCAACTTAAAGTGCTTAACAAAAATTAAGACAATAAAAAAAAACATGAAACCTGAATGAAAATGAATGGTTTGCATGTAAAAAAACTTTTTTGCATTCAGTATTTTTATGAGAAGCCTTAAAAATATGTGCATTTATTCCATCTTCAAACTTTTTTTTTTATTTGATAGGGACAGTACATACTAATAAACATATGTAGCAACAGAGGTAAACATATTGGATTATCATTAGCAAGCTAGCATCAGCAGTCCCTAAGCAGGTAAAGAAAAGATACACAATACAATAACACAACATAATTAAACTTTTAGGTGTCACATGGTTATATTGCCTACAAGACAACGTAATGCACTCCCCTCACCATTAATCCTGTCTTGACTTGCAATGGAACATAGCCTTTCTCTCTGTTTTCATATATTTGTACAAACCCATATGCTAAAATGTGACTGGCAGCATGGTCTTCAAAGTGGCCAGTTTTTCTTTTCTTTTTTTTTAAATATAGCCAAACTGACTAAAACTACACTAAAACCTTTTTTAATTTTGTCAACTAAAACTTTAGATACAGAAATTACTAAAATGTGATTAAAACTAATAAGCATTTTTGTCAGAAAGACTAAGACTAAAACTTAGATAGCTGCCAAAAACAACACTGTTACTCTGGCTTTTTCTCAGAGTCCAAAAACATGCATGTTAGCTGATCATTTTATATTGACCCTAAGAGAGAGGATGCTAGCTGATCATTTTATATTGACCCTAAGAGAGAGGATGCATGGTTGTTTGTCTCTGTGTTTGCCCTGTGATGGAGTACGCTGCCTCTCACCTGTTGGCCAGTGGGACAGGTCCCCTGATTAGGCTAAAGAGGGAAGGGAAAATGAATATGCTTGTAAGTAAATGTGGCTCTTCCTGCTTCCACAGCAATTAAAAAGGTAAGTAGCAGCCAGGTGCTGCTCATCAAATGCACTTGAGAGATCATCAGCGGTGTGAGTACCTCAATAAAAATCACTTTGCTTCTCTGCAGCAATCAAGTACGTGCCAAAAACAACGACATCAGCAATGATCTTAGAGAAGTAACTGTTGCCCATCAATCTGACAAGTACAGCATCAGGAGTCAATCAATCCACAAAGAGAAAGATAACAAGAAAGCTGCCAGTCTTCCCAGAAGTCAACATCCTAGTAAGTTTAGCCCAAATTTAGACCCTAAATACCAAGAAAAACTGCAAAAAATACCTAGAACGTCAAAGACAATACACTGAAAAAAAGAAAATAGTTAAACCGACTTAACTGAATTGCTTCAATTGGTAGCACCTAGATGAATTAATTTCTTTGAAATAAAGTTAGATTAATGCAATTAATTTAAATCACATGTAAGTTATGAATTAATTAATCTCAAATCGACATTTTGCATTAAAGCCAGAGTTGGTAATCCTGCTCAGAAACTCTTTTTGTTATACTGGGTGAAATGGTCCTTCTATGACAGTATCAATACATCAAGGATTTATAAAAAGGAAGGAAAAAAGTCAGACCTCTGTGAGAGCTGCAGTTTATGTCTCATCTCTGTCCCTCCCCTCTCCTCGTCCCCCACGTGAACCCCCTGTGCACCGCTCACTGTAAACAAATATAGCTAACAGACTGCTAACTGCTGCTGTGCCAAAAAAACCGAACCAAAACAACAGATAAGGATTACGTCTTGGAGTTGCTGACGTTTGTAATGTGGACTTTTTACACCGCAGAAGGTGTTGGGAAGTGAGTGAATTAAGGGTTTTTGAGACATGGTTCGTCAGCTGTTTACTAGCAAGCTAACAAGCTATCCACTCAGCTGTTATCGGCTAACCTGCTCGTAAAACATCGGCGCACACATCCTTGCGCTCTGAAGGCATGGTTTCGGGTGGTGTGGCTTTTTTTAAATGTAGCTTGCTCAAACTGTTTTCCAACATCGCCAACCCTAGCTTTATCCAACTTAAAACTAAGGCAAATGAAGTTTTAAGTTTTTCCAACACAGCAATTTACCTAATCCAGAAGTAAAATGTTGCTCTTTTGTAACCTAATAAAATGGTTTAGTGTCAATTACTTTTTTAAAAAAATTACTTTAGTCAGTAGTACATCACTCCTTTCCCGAAGTCCCTTCATTGACTTCCTGCCGCTTCCAAGATAAATTTGAAAATCCTGGTCCTTAGATTCAGAGCCCTACAGATGCGGGCATGAAAAGTTCCCCTTTCTGCCGACTGCCAGCCAGTGGCGGACTGGCCACCAAACTGGCCTGGCTGGTCCCGTTTGAGTTTTAAATAAATAATCCGTCATGCCTGCTGTCCCCTGGAAGCTCATGAAACTCACAGACGCAGGCAGAAACGTTCAGGTACAATTTAAGTACAAACCAAACATGCTGGTGATAGTTTTTGAATAATTAATAGAATAACCTGTTAGATTATAAGTAGGCTGAGTATCAAGTTTAGGTGGATGATTGTGTAATTTTATTTGATTTACAATATGGTTAATTGTAAAGACTGCACATTTAACCATATTGTAGTTGATTAAGTAGAATTTCAGTTTATGTGATTTGCATGCAGGTTGTTGCAGCACAACAAATGTTTATTTTGTAAGGGAAAGAAACAAAAAGCTGTGTGTGGCCACATGTGGAGCCTTTGTTTTATTATTTTACAGTCTAACATCAGTAGGCGCCCAGCCTAATTCACTCTTAGCGTTTTGCGTTCATTTGGTGGAGGTGGCCTGGGATGGTATCACATTCCCGGCCTGAATTATTGTCCCATTCCTTCCCTGCTGCCAGCGACTTGTCTGCTAATTTGATTGCACAGAGCCCATGTTCCCAGGGGGAACAATTGAAGAGCATAAATGAATGCCCGGAACAAGGACGTTTCCACACGCCAAGTTTGGACACCGTGCATGATGAAGTATTTGCGGGACAAATCGTTCAGCCACTGATAGTGCAGTAATAGTGCACTATTACTGCACCACTTCTGGCAGAAAAAGGGGGAACTTTTTCATGCCCGCATCTGTACATGGACAGGTGTCCGACTACATAACTGGTCTGATCCAGCCCTATACTTCGGCCCGTAGCCTCAGGTCTTCAGGTCAAAAGCTGCTTATGGTTCCCCGACCTGTTGTAGAACCCAAGGAGACCGGTCTTTTAGGGTGAGTTCACACTCTCACTGTTTGGTCAGCTTTAAACAGACCGTGGTCCGATTCCACGGATAGTCCGCTTTGTTTGGTGCAATCTGAACACCAACTGTACTCTGGTGCAGACCAAAGAAGAGGACTCTGGTCCGCCTGAAAGCCGGGGGTCTTGGTTCAAAAACAGACTATCAGACTATGCAGCATACAGTAGACATCCAGGGCACCTAATGGAAGTGGCATTTGTTGACCGCAATAAAGCAGAAGAAGAAGAAGAAGAAGAAGTAGGAGGAAGTGGGGTAGATTATCGTTTGGGTCAGAGGAAAAACAAAGCAAGCAGTTGGAAGAATCTGAGGAAGTTGGAAGAATCTGAGGTCAAAACAAAAACAAAAAATAAGTGGAAAATGTGTAGACAGAGATGGGGTGGGCAAATAATAAACAGAAAGGTCTCCACTTTAATCATGGAGTCCAGTTCTTCTCCTTCCTGCTTTTTCACCATTATTCAGTGGGTGTGTTGGGGAGCGTCGCCCTCTAGTGAGCAGTTGTTGTAACTAAGGTGGTTTAACCAGGCCGTTTGTCCGCTTCAGTTACTGCTGTTTGTACGCAAACTGAAGCAAAGGAAGGTGTGAAATTTTTCAGAAATCCCCGCCCAAGCAAACCGAGTCCCCGAACTATCCTGGTGAGAATGCACCCTTAAAGCGGTGGCACCCCATCTCTGGAACGAACTCCCTCTGTCCCTGCGCTCTCTGGACTCTGTAGACACGACAGAGAAAGCAGCTGAAAACTTGACTGTTAACACAGGCTTTTCAAAGCACATAGCTAATCATTTTATTCATTTATTTATTCAGTTTTTACTTGAACTTTACTTTTTTTTGCTTGTATTGTCATGTGTTATCATGTGAAGCACTTTGTGACCCCTGTCTGTGAAAAGTGCTATACAAATAAAGTTTACTTACTTTCTATTAGTAAATATGATGACTGCGGAGGAAATCATGATAATGTTCATTCTCAGAAAGAGACATGAAAGGAAGCACCATATAAAAACAGCGGTGGCCTTTGTGACCATTAAATGCATCCTTGCTTCTTCTTCTTTGCTCCTTTCTCTGGTCGCGCATCAGCTATGCTGCTAAACGCTGCCCCCGTGGTTTCCAGTTGTACATTTCTGTTTGCTCCGTCAGGGTGCGCATTAGCAAGAGCTCCAAAAATGAACCAAATTATGCACGTACAGGATGCAGAAGGCGGACCAAATGTTCTGTGTCTATCTTCTGCATAGGGTATAAATGGGCCTGTGGCCTCTGGATTCCAACTCTGAGGGTGTTTTGGTTGTTGTGTCTGATATCATTAGATTTCTGGAGTGTTTTAAAGGGAGTTGTTATAACTTCACTTATATAAACTGGGTGGTGCGCGATGCTGTACATGAAATCCTCATTTGCTGAGAAAAAGCAAAGGTTGTACAGTTTATTTCTGCAACAAAACATGATTATTTCTTAGACGTTTTTTTTTTAAGCAAAATATCCTGCACATGGTGTTCAGTGTGGTATAAGATATCAAAACAGTACTGATGATGATGCACAGGATGTTGACTTTGACTATAACAGAAGGAGGAATTATCTCTAAATAATGTTATTATTAGTAACATGTCAGATATGAACGTTCATCTGATGTTGTATTTCATTTTCTTTGTTTTTCATGTGTCCTGATGCATGCAGTAAAACGGGGAAAATGGGGAAGGAGTGTTTTTAAAAATGTATGCCTGACAAGAAACAAAGACTTTACAGGGATGCCTGCTGAGATTTGGGGTTTTGTGGCAGAAAAATGAAAATAACATCTTTATTTCTGGATGAGAAAAATGGACAGATTTCAGATTTAACCAGGCGGTTAGGTCATTTTGCAAAGCCTACATTGACTTTGCAGAAATTATCGATCACTTTTGCATTACAAAACCGCTGTGAGGCATTTTATAGTCATTAAAATCATTGATCAGTTACCAAAAAGCAGACTTTATGGGCTCTATTCTGACTCATATCTGAATCCCCAAGAGCCGAACTTGATTTGAATCACCGGTTACAGCTTTAACAACTACATCTTTACATCTTCAAATCAATCCTCCTTGCTTAATCTCTCTCTCGGTCACTTATCTGCTTCCACTCACGTAGACGAGCAATCACAAGCACCAGAACTACGAAGCAAATACTGCATATTTGAAAGCATTTATTTGAATAAATTTACAGAGCAGGATTCCTTGTGCTCACCCAGACTGCAGCGACACACCGCCTGTGCCTTCACACCTCCTGCGCTCTCCCGCCTCTCATTCTCACACTAACACTGATAGGATCACACCTGCATGCAGAGCAGGACGGCCTGCTCCTGTTCACTCCCCAGATGCTGCAAGTGGACATGATGACACTTGGAAAGCTGGTCCGAACTGCTTCAGAGGTTCAGATCCCGAAAATTTGACTTTTTTTCATTAAATCGTGAACAATGCGCCGAAAATGAGCAAATATTCATTATGAATTCAGAGCGTTATTGATTTTCAGTCATGTCAGTCTGATGCTACTCAACATATGAAATCCTGCTCTGGTGAAATGATTGGCAGCATGAAAATCAAAGGGAAAGCCTGAGTGCATAATTGCAGATTTGGCCTATTTGCATAACCCTGTACTCATCCTCATCTTACCGTATGTAGGGAATGATTGTTGCCAGCAGAAAAATGTGAAAGACGGAAAATGCTCTGCAAGACAATGAGCTGCAGCAGTTTAGAATCAACTATGTTGTTTCTAAGGAAGCCTCAAGTTCAGCAATCAGCCATATTGATCTTTATTGAGCCAGAAATGACCATATTTACAAAAGGAGGTGGAGCTGGACTAAATTTAGAAATATGAATGGACATAAGTGGTTATTAAGGGATTAATTCTTATCAAATTATGAGATCATTTTCACAGTAATCACCATTACCTGTATAAGAGGGAAGAGCTAACAAGTGGCTTTAACAGCTTGCAAAGGCGTAGGCCGTGTCAATCAGCGTGCCTGCACTACGTAGTACACTACTTTTGAACGTAAGCGCAGTTTTAAACAGAGGTCGAAAAAGTACTAAAAAATTAAGTAAAATTATCTTTACTTTCCTAAATTGTACTCAAGTATAAGTAAAAATACTCACAATACTAAAACTGTACTATGTACTTAAAAGGGATACAACCCCCACAGAATGATATGTCTTCATTTTCTACTCACACTCATGCTGAGCCAGACTGTGGAGCACTTTTTTAATATCTCAAATGCAGCCAGAGATCTGGGAAGTTTTTGTTATCCACCAACTGTCATATAATGGAGTTCACCGGCGCTTGAAACAAAAAGGTCCATAAAAATCCACAAAAACTTGGCAATATTCCTCCATACTGCTCGTCCAATGTAATCCAAGTGTCCTGAGTGGGTAGCGTCCATAATTTCCACGGAACGACAACATTTAGTATATTTCTTTAGCCTAAACAGTAGAACATTGGACTTCCCCAATGCACGTCCATGCGAGTTCATGACACTGCGGAAGCTGCAGCAGACCAAACCAGACGGAAGTGCCTACTCTGCCGATAATGCAAGTGTAGAAGAAGAAATTTGCTTTTTACATTGTGCTAAGAGCGACCAAGCTGAGTTGACTATTGATTTGAAAGAAAGAAAGAAAGAAAGAAAGAAAGAAAGAAAGAAAGAAAGAAAGAAAGAAAGAAAGAAAGAAAGAAAGAAAGAAAGAAAGAAAGACAGACAGAAAGAAAGAAAAAGAAAGCTCACACTCATCTGATTTGGTCTGCCGCGGCTTTCGTAGTGTCGTGAACAGGGTGGATGATGTTTTCCAGGAGCATTTTACACGAGCATTTTACATGAGCGTCTCACAGTGCACACGAATGTGGCTGCTCGCTGCTGTCATCTGTGGAGCTGTTTGCTCCTAAAATCCACCGAAAAGAGAAAAAAATGGATGTGGATCAAGTCATGTAGCCTAGGTGTTGGTGTTTGCAGTGAGGATGTTTTACACCTCAGAAGAAGTTGGAGGTGAGATAATTATCACTTTTAGGAAACGTGGTTCCTCTGCTGTTTTCTGGGAAGTTAACAAGCTAGCCACTCGGCTGTTCTCGGTTATGTTCACTGACAACCATTGGCACACACGTTCGTAGGCTCAGGAGGCTTGGTTTCGGGTGGGTGTATTTTTTTAAAATCTAGCTTGCACGAACTGTTTTTCCAGGACCCCCTACTCTGCCTTTAAACGTTCCCGGATGCTGTCCTAATAATGGTCAAAAATCCAGCACTTTACTCGAACTAAACGGACGTTATCTTGCCGATATAGCGAAAGAGGTGGGACGTTTGAACTGTTTTCAGAGCTGAATAAAAGCGGAGAGACTAGCGACGGCCCTAACAGCAGCAGATGCTGCATTATACTAATGTACATAACGCTCATGGAATTATCTAGATATAATTACTGTAATGTATATTGTGGCTACCAAGCTGTTCACTCCCTGATGACAGCTCTGATCTGGTCAGCATTTACCCACAATAGGGGATTATCTGGCTTCGTGCTCCTGTTTCCGGAACTTGTAACATTTAACCGCTTCCTCTTCCGGGGCCAGTTCAACAGTAGCTGAATCCAATGTCACTGCTCTGTTCCACTTCGTAAATCTAATAAAAACGCCAACCTAAATTTTCATGGATTCCCGACTGAAGCGATGCTAATGAATTAGTGGATCAAAGCGATTCGCCGGGGTGAAGGGCTGAACTTTATAATAAAACAAGGCAGCACGTTTATTTGTAGCCGGCACTTCAATGATGCTGAAAAATAGCGTTAGCAGGCTAGCGTTAGCTGACGCCCTTGTTCCGGGCATTCATTTATGCTCTGAAATTGTTTCCCCTGGGCACACAGGCGTTTCTCTGTGCGATTGAATTAGCAGACAAGTCGCTGGTAAGTGGCTGGCAGTCAGCAGAAAGGGGAACTTTCTGCAGACTGCAGAAAGTTCCCACTTACGCCCTCATAATGGACATAGTATGTCAATTATGCTTCAGCTTTGTGTCAGCTTTGCTTCTAAATGATGGTCCCCCTCATGTTCTTAAAGTGGTTTTAATGTTTAAATAAAGGGGTGTTGACTCTCACCTGATACCTTTGAAATTACTCTGGATGGCCTGGATTCCAGCATAAGAGTGGTTCCAGGAAACTTGGACTTATTTTTGAGCAGCATTTGACCTTTGACTCGGATATAAAATGGGTTTCTAGGACCACATTCTTCTACCTGCCCACTATTGCTAAAATAAGGAGCATCCTGTCTCAGAGTGATGCAAAAAAAACAACTCTATGCTTTTGTAAAGTCCAAATGGACTTCTACTGGGCTGCCCCAAACTTAACCTGTAAAGTATCTTCTCTTTCTCGGCTACATCAGCCCTCATTCCTGGTTCCAGTTTGTTGTTTGTGCTGTTGGATGACAGAGTTGCTGTTTTGACAATCTGGATGTTTACTCTGTGGCAGAATAATTGGCTTTCTCTGGCCTTTGCTTTCATGATGCATGTGGAGGGGAACAGACATGGACAGGAGTGCAGGGGACAGGTGGACCACTTTGCAGAGTGGTTCTGCAGGAATATACAACTCCCAAACATCACCAAGGACTTCATGGTTGATTTTCAAGAGGACAAGATCTCAATCAATATCGAGGGTGAGGAGGTTAAAGCTGCAGAGCAGTCCAGGAGCTTAGGTACACATCTGAGTGATGTAGTGGAGTGAAGGGCCAACATGAATGTTGTGTAAAGGATAAGCGGATACTACCTTCAGAGGAAGCTCATATCCTTTAATGTGGGCAGTAAGTTGTTGGAAATCTACCAGTCTGTGTGTGGTTTTACAGTGTTCTGCTGAGGGAGCAGCATCAGTGCCTGACATGCCAGAGAACGAATGAACTCATGTATAACTACATTCACAGTCCATTTCATTGCTTTTCTTTGCTTTGGTAACTGTTTTAATAGTTTTATTGCTATTTTAGAATCACCTTTACATCTTGTGACCTGCTGGACCATTTCATTGTTTTTTATTCATCAGGTCTTATAGGGGATTATCACGCTTACCGGAAGTTCCCGGATTTTGGACACTTCCTCTTCCGGGCCATGTTAACGACAGCCGTTCCTGCTCTGTTATATTGTTTAAATCGGATAAACTCCAAACATACTTAAGTTTTCATTCCAGACCGAAGTGATACTGGATCAAAGCGATCGATTCGCCGCGGTGAAGGGCCGAACTTTATGATAAAACACACGTTTGTTTGTCGCCGGTGGGGCACAACACTGGCACTTCACAGCATGCTAGCATTAGCCAGCTAGCGTTTACGGACGTGCTTAACATTGTGCGTCTTAAAACAGACAAACATCTGAAAATCGGGTCTGTACCCCCCCGTTTCCAGTGGAACAACTGGGGACTGCCAAGAAAGGAGACGCTTTCAGATGCTTGTGTGTTTTCAGCCGCACAAAGTTAGGCACGTCATCAAGCTGGCTAATGCTAACCTGTTAACACGACTGTATAGTCTGCCGGCCACAAACAAACGTGTATCGTTTTATTATAAAGTTCAGTCCTTCACCGCGGCGAATTGGTCATTTTGATCCACTTCTTCCTTAGCATCACTCAGTCTGGAATGAAAACTTGGCATTGGCGTTTATCCGATTTACAAATAACAGAGTAGTAGCTGGCGGACTACTGTTAGCAGGTTAGCATTAGCCAGCTTGATGACGTGCCTAACTTTGTGCGGCTGAAAACACACAAGCATCTGAAAGCGTCTCCTTTCTTGGCAGTCCCCAGTTGTTCCACTGGAAACGGGGGGTACAGACCCGATTTTCAGATGTATGTGTGTTTTAAGACGCACAAAGTTAAGCACGTCGGTAAACGCTAGCTGGCTAATGCTAGCATGCCGGTGTTGTGCCCCACTGGCTGCAAACAAACATGTGTTTTATTATAAAGTTCGGCCCTTCACTCTGGAGAATCGCTTTGATCCACTTCCTCCTTAGTATCACTTCAGTCTGGAATCCGTGAAAATTTCAGTAGGGTTGGCACTTATTCACGTTATCTACGAAGTAAAGCAGGGAAATTGAACTGAACCGGAAGTGGGCTGTCTGTTTAAAACCGGAAGTTCGGAACATGGAAGCGTGATAATCCCCTATTGTGAACTTCTTATAACCCACATTCTCAAAACGTTGGGATGCTGTGACCTGTTGATAAAAAAACAGTGATTGACAGAAACAAAAAAATCATTGACAAATCATTGACAAATCTCATTGACCTGTTTCCTCAGTGCAACATAAACAATATATCAGATGATGAAACTGACATTTTACCTGAGTTCATTTTGAATCTGATGGCAGCAACATGTCTGTAAAAGTAGTTCCAGGGTGATGTTTATCATTGTGTAGCACACAACTGTAAAAGTAGTTCCAGGGTGATGTTTATCATTGTGTAGCACACAACTGTAAAAGTAGTTCCAGGGTGATGTTTATCATTGTGTAGCACACAACTGTAAAAGTAGTTCCAGGGTGATGTTTACATTGTGTAGAAAAGTAAAAGAAGATGGGGGGATTCACATTGTGTAGCACACAACTGTAAAAGTAGTTCCAGGGTGATGTTTATCATTGTGTAGCACACAACTGTAAAAGTAGTTCCAGGGTGATGTTTACCATTGTGTAGCACACAACTGTAAAAGTAGTTCCAGGGTGATGTTTATCATTGTGTAGCAACACGACTGTAAAAGTAGTTCCAGGGTGATGTTTACTATTGTGTAGCAACACAACTGTAAAAGTAGTTCCAGAGTGATGTTTACCATTGTGTAGCAACACGACTGTAAAAGTAGTTCCAGGGTGATGTTTACTATTGTGTAGCAACACAACTGTAAAAGTAGTTCCAGAGTGATGTTTACCATTGTAGCAACACGACTGTGAAAAGTAGTTCTAGGGTGATGTTTACCATTGTGCAACACGTCTGTAAAAAGTAGTTCCAGGGTGATGTTTATCATTGCGTATTAACACGTCTGTGAAAAGTAGTTCCAGGGTGATGTTTATCATCATAGAAACACACAGACCCAAATTTCAGATGTTTGTGTGTTTTAAGACGCACAAAGTTAAGCACGTCGGTAAACGCTAGCTGGCTAATGCTAGCATGCCGGTGTTGTGCCTCACCGGCTACAAACAAACATGCTACGTTATTTTATTATAAAGTTCAGCCCTTCACTCTGGAGAATCGCTTTGATCCACTTCTTCCTTAGGATCACTTCAGTCTGGAATCCGTGAAAATTTAAGTAGGGTTGGCGTTTATTCACGTTATTTACGAAGTAAGGCAGTGACACTGAACTGGGCCGGAAGTGGGCCGTCTAAGTGTTTCAAACCGAAAGTTCGGAACACGGAAGCGTGATAAGCCATTCAACAGTTTGCCTGAGAGTGGTGAACCTCTGTCTATCCTAACATCTGAGAGACTCTTCCTCTCTGAAGCTCTTTTATAACTGTTCATGTTTTTGCCCAATTAACCTAAGTAGTTATCCAAAGCCCTTCCACTCATTCTTTATTTATGTTAGTTACTTTTCCAGCATTTTGTTGCTCCTGTTCCAGCTTTCTAGAGACGTGTTGCTGCCATCAAATTCAAAATGAACTCATATTTTCTATGAAATGGTAAAATGTCTCAGTCTCAACATCTGATATGTTGTTTATGTTCTACTGGGAATAAAATATGGGTTTATGAGATTTTCAAATCATTGCATTCTGTTTTATTTACATTGTGCACAGCGACCCAACTTTCTTTTTTGGAAATTGGGGTTATATATTGGAATTTAAATTTTCCTTGTCATTGCACGCCTAGTTTTATATTATCTCAAGCTGCTGCTACAAAACAATATTCCTCATAGGATCAAAAAAAGTATGGAGTGAATGCAACAAAACTCTAACAAATATCTAACTGGTTCACTGGTATTTCCCACCTGCTCTTGCTCATTCCCTCTGCTGCAGTTTGAAAATGTTAAAAAATTCAAGCCAAATAAGAGGAAAATGGTAACTAGAAAGCTGGTGGAGCATCTGCCCTGGGGGCAAATTCAAACACTTGACCAGAGGATTGAGGAAAATCTGAACGCAGGAAACAAATAAGACACGCTTCTCTGCACCTTCAACAGCTCCTGTTAAGATGCCCTTGAGCAAGGTGCTTAACGGCCGACTGCCCCGTTAGAGACAGTCTGGTGCTGACTGGCACCAGCCTGCAGTCCGACTGGACTGCTTCAAGGTCTTAATGTCTGTAACTGAGTGAGTGTGAAGGTTTCTGCTGAATGAACGCACAGCAGAGCTTTTCTGGGTAAATAAAGATAAAAATAAATAGCACTGGATGGTCTGCGAAATGCTAATGCAGTTGCTCTTTCTTTGTCTAGACGGAGCATTTAAAGCTGCCTGGACAAATTTAGAAATACATAAACATCTCTCAATCTGTGTCCGGAGCTCCTGCGGAAGCTTTTACTGGAGATGGGGAGAGAAACAAGCCAGATTCATCCACGTTTCGCCCCTAAATGACTGGAGCACTGTATTTTGAAGTGGCATGGCTAAATGAAAAGGCGCAGGATGTCTTGATGAAGGAAAACTACCTGTAATTTGCTCAGCCAGGAAAAAGGTTTATATATAGAAAGAATAAAAGGTCTGTCTTTTCCCTCTGCTGCATTCTCTCTCTCCTTTTCTCTCAGGAATTCAAGTGAGCCTCCATCAACAGTCTTCAGGCTGACAGGAGGCCTCCAGAGAGCGTTTTGTCCGCTCGACGCCACCTCCTCTGCTGACAGCCTTCAGTTGCTTGGAGACGTCGGTCGCTCCAGAGACGAGCCGTGGTAAATGAGCAGGTTTCTGATCAAAGCCCATGACGGCTCCACGGCTGCCTTCTATACAGCGCGTTGCTTGGGCGCCACACACCACCCTCACTTCCTGTTCACTGCTAACAACAACTTGTAGGCTTTTCCCATACATCACACCCGGCCATTACTGTCAAATATCACATTTTGCCGAGATGTGTCGACTTGATTGGGGGGTTTTCCTGCTATTAGCAATGCAAAGGAGGGCAAATTTGAATTTTAAAACATGAGGTTCTGTGATGATTAAGCTGCCTGATAGGCTTTGAATGTTTTGGTGGCACCATAGGTCTACCATTAGAGGCTTTGTGCTGCTGATTGAGGTGCATAATTTACTCTGTACCCTGCAAGCTGCAACCATGCAGGGCTGAACAGCCGGTGCTGTCATCATCAATTTTCTAGCAAAAAAAAGAAAGAAAATTTCACTCTTAAAATTATCTCAGATTGTTGCTGGAATGGTGACTGTGTGTGTGTGTTTACAGCAGAAAATGACAAACACTATTTGTGCTTTTGTTGCTTAACTATACATTTATACGCTGGATGTGCACTGCTGTGAGGCCTGTGCAGTATTCTAAACAGGCATAACCAACAACTGGTACAATCCCAGATGTCTTCCTGAACTCTCATCATCAAGCTCTTCAGGTTTTAGTAAATACTTCACAATGTTGATTGATTGATTGATTGATTGATTGATTGATTGATTGATTGATTGATTGATTGATTGATTGATTGATTGATTGATTGATTGATTGATTGATTGGTTTATTTCGTACAAGCAGAACAGAATGTGTTTTCTCAGAGTGGACATACATTTTACTTTCAGAAAAGATAAAAGAAAGAAATTAGTTGATTAAAAAAAGAAAAATTTACTGTTTATTTAGCTCGAAAAGGAGCAGGATGAAGTAACTATTCATGTAATCCTGTCCCCTTTACTAGCTACACTCTATTCTAATTAAACATTGTACCATATCGCATTTGTCTTCAAGACATATTCTCATCTCGATGATGAAACATTGGTTGTAAATTGCCTGGTAGTAAATTGTTACTTACTTTAAACATTGATGTTGCTGTTTGTAATTCCACCAAATGACAAAACTTAAGAGTTCTTAACTTCAAGGAGAGTATGTTGGTATGGTCCTGATATCCCATGTTGCAAATAATTTTTATTGCCCTTTTTTGTTGAATGTACAATGGTAGCAAAGAAGTTTTATAAGTGTTTCTCCATATTTCCACACAAGATTTCAGATGTGGCAAAATCACTGAACAGTAAAGACGATAAGTGATAAGGGATTTTTTTTTTTTTTTTTTAAATCCAATGCCTATTTTGATTTACCCAATACTAAAATGTTTCAGGCTATTTTTGTTTGTATATATTTTATGTGTGACTTCCAACAGATCCTGTGGTTAATAATCACACCAAGAAATTTGTATTCATAAATTATACAGTGCTTACGGAAAGTATTCAGACCCCTTTAAAATTTTTACTATTTGTGTGATTGAGGCCATTTGCTAAAATCAAAAAAGTTCATTTTATTTCTCATTAATGTACACTCAGCACCCAATCTTGACAGGAAAAAACAGAAATGTAGAAGTTTTTGCAAATTTATTAAAAAAGAAAAACTGAAATATCACATGGTCATAAGTATTCAGACCCTTTGCAGTTACACTCATATTTAACTCACAGGCTGTCCATTTCTTCTGATCCTCCTTAGGATTGTTCTGCTCCTTTATTGGAGTCCAGCTGTGTTTAATTAAACTGATTGGATTTGATTAGGAAAGGCACACACCTGTCTATATAAGACCTTACAGCTCACAGTGCATGTCAGAGCAAATAAGAATCATGAAGTGGAAGGAACTGTCCAAGGAGCTCAGAGGCAGAATTGTGGTGAGACACAGATCTGGAGAAAGTTATAAAAGAATTTCTGCAGCACTGAAGGTTCCTAAGAGCACGGTGGCCTCCATAGTCCTTAAATGGAAGAAGTTTGGGACGACCAGAACTCTTCCTAGACCCGGCCGTCCAGCCAAACTGAGCAACCGTGGGAGAAGAGACATGGTGAGAGAGGTAAAGAAGAACCCAAAGATCACTGTGGCTGAGTTTCAGAGATGCAGTAGGGTTAAAATAATAAAAATAATGGATTAGATTTATGTCTCGCTTTTTTTCCTTTCAAGGAACTCAAAGCGCTCACAGTAGGTCCATTATTCATTCACTCCTCATACATACATGGTGATGGTAAGCTATGTATGTAGCCACAGCTGCCCTGGGGCAGACTGACGGAGGCGTGGCTGCCATTTTGCGCCAATGGCCCCTCTGACCACCACCGTAACATTCACACACATTCATACAAAGCAAGGGGGGTTAAGTGTCTTGCCCAAGGACACAACAACATATGGCTGGGGGATCGGGATTCGAACCGCGATCCTCCGATCATCATTGTCCGACCTGCTCTACCACCTGAGCCACTGTCGCCAAAGTCAACTATCACTGCAGCCTCCACCAGTCGGGGCTTTATGGCAGAGTGGCCCGATTGAAGCCTCTCCTCAGTGCAGACATATGAAAGCCTGCACAGAGTTTGCCAAAAAACACATGAAGGACTCCCAGACTGTGAGAAATAAGATTCTCTGGTCTGATGAGACCAAGATTGAACTTTTTGGAGTTAATTGGAGCGATATGTGTGGAGAAAACCAGCTCAATACCATCCCAACAGTGAAACATGGTGGTGACAGCATCATGCTATGGGGGTTGTTTTCAGCTGCAGGGACAGGACGACTGTTTGCAGTTGAAAGAAAGATGAAAGAACAGAAAGATCCTGGAAGAAAACCTCTTCCAGAGTGCTCAGGACCTCAGACTGGGCTGAAGGTTCACCTTCCAACAAGACAATGACCCTCACACAGCTGAAATAACAAAGGAGTGGATCAGAACAACTCTGGACCATTCTGGACTGGACCAGCCAGAGCCCTGACTTAAACCCAACTGAGCATCTCTGGAGAGACCTGAAAATGGCTGAACACCACCGTTCACCATCCAAGCTGACAGAACTGGAGAGGATCTGCAGGGAAGAATGCAGAAGATCCCAAATCCAGGTGTGGAACACTTGTTGCATCATTCCCAAGAACACTCATGGCTGTAGTAGCTCAAAAGGTGCTTCTACTCAGTACTGAGCAAAGGGTCTGAATACTTATGACCATGTGATATTTCAGTTTTTCTTTTTTAATAAATTTGCAAAAATTTCTACATTTCTGTTTTTTTCTGTCAAGATGGGGGTGCTGAGTGACATTAATGAGAAATAAAATGAACTTTTGATTTTGGAAAATGGCTGCAATGAAACAAAGAGTGAATAGTTTAAAGGGGTCTGAATGCTTTCCGTACCCACTGTAATAACACCAGCTATCAAATCAAACCAAATCAAATCAACTTCATTTATATAGCACTTTTCATGCATGAAAACAATACAAAGTGCTTCACATAATAAAACAATTTACATCAAAACACTATGTATAAAAACAAAACAGACTCACGCATACCCACCCATGACCCTACAATTACGCCCACCTCCACCCCATACCCCATTAGCCCTTTTAAAAACCACCCTGTCACAGAAGAATAACAGTTAAAAGAAAGAAACATGGCTTGGTACCAGGTCCACATCTTTGTCCACTTGTACTTTAACAGTTAAACTACAATTACCAAATTACAGAATTCTAGTTTTATTTAGATTCATGGATGATTTATTCCTATCAAACTATCTTTTTGATTTAACAATTTCTTACATGATTTTCCTCAAAATCTACTTCAAGTCATCTCCAGTGCAAATGACAGTTGTATCATCAGCAAATAAGACCAATTTGAGTCATTCAGACACTTTCCGGATATCAGTTATGTACAGGATGAACATTTTCAGTCCCAAAACTGACCCCTGAGGGACTCCACGAGCAATGTCCAAACACTCAGCTTTAACATCACCAGTGGCCACATATTGTTTCTGTTTTGCCAAGTAACTTTTGACCCATTCCAGTGCTTTCCCTCAAATCCCATATCGTTCCAGTTCCAAAATGTGACACAAAATTGCGAGTTAAAGCAGGACTGTAAAGTCCTTGTGGACCTGCTGATGGTTCATACATCATTCCACTAAAATTAACATCTGTGTTGTCTCATTTCATGGCCGACAGCAAATTCAGTTTAACCATCACCAGTTGCATAGAACAACAATCGGCTTGTTTGTCCTTGGAGCTGCTATCTACCTCGGTAGCATCGCTGCAACCTTGTTTGTTTACAGTGGAAACAGCAGGAGCAGCTGCTCGCGTTCTAACAATACCTTAAAGGTACAGTCAGTACAAGCTGCATCACGGTCTCCAATTATCTGGTAAAGTTGAATTACACGTGAGAGCCTCCTTATGTCAACATGAACTTCACAAGTGTCCTTAAAGGAGACACAAAAATCCCTCCTGGTACATCACAGGTGTGTGATAAAGAGTTGTGTTTAAAATTGAATATCAGGACATGAGAATGACTCCACCTGCAGAGGAGATTTCATCACATTTAATAAAACTTTAAAAAGGCAAAGCATTTCTGCATGTGGAGGAAGGAGGGGGTAGGCAGTGTTCATCCACTCAGGCCCTGAGGGGGACACTTCCCTGCAGCTTTTAGAGCTTCCCCTGCTGTAATTCTTCCACCTAAACGTAATAGGTCATTGTGCAGAGGTTGTGTGTATGGCCAGACTTATCGACTAGACAGTTAACTGTATTTGTAAAAAAAAAAAGTATCAAACTGTATAAATATTACTAAAAGTCACTCAAAAAATGGTTAATCATCACCATGTGCCAAAAAAAAATGCTTTGTCCAGTTATGAGTTTGATAGAAAAGCAATGTAGGGTAATATAAAGATTGTTTTAACTCATATTCCATGATCTTTGCAAAGATGTCATTTAAATGTATTTAATGCCAATTTTCGAGCAGTCACTGAGGCGCCCCGGGGCTCAGAAACAGCAAATATGTAAAATTCCCATCTGGGACGCGACTGTGACATTGCAACCGACTACAGGTTGTGCACTGCGTTACTTGCTAGCAAACGAATTTGAACCAGATATGAACTCTGCAGGTGTTTTGAACGCGCATCATGTTGGATTTGGTAAAGAAACGCAAGGAAACATTACCAGAGGAAGAGAGGAAAAGAAGGAGAGGAAGGGACAGAACAAGAGTCAAGATAAGACTGTCTGTACTGGCTGGAGTGAATCTCAGTGCAGGTACGATACAAGATGGATGCTAGTTTAGCTGCTGATAGGGGGTACGTCACTGAGAAAACCACCAAAATTTCCGTTGTGTCTTTAATGACCATGTGATATGTCAAAATTATTGTAGTGCATAAAAGTTCCCCAGGGGGCAGAATCTGATAATCAGATTGGGTACAACAGGGTAGTGAGCAAAGTTTTTACCCTAAAGAGATGCAAAAGGTCTCAGAAATTGTATGTATCAAATATCATATCTGGCATTAAAGGATTAAAGTTCCCCCTTTTTGGGCTAAATTGTTACAAACTACTTTTAGCATTAATATGACAAAAACCGGCTAACCATTAATTAGCATTGGCAAATGTTTAACTTACTGTACTTGTCCAGAAGGACAGTGGAAACCTTCACGGGGCTTTTGAGCCCCTTTGCTACCTTCACCCTCATCCTGCTTCGATTTTTTTTTTCACTTGAATTTAAAAAACGTAAGGCAAGGATGATACTATTTATACACATAGCGAAAGTGAGCAACTCTGAAGCTAATGCTAACGGCAAACAATGTTGGCATGGTAATCAGATGTCAATATTTACTTTTAAGACACGGCAAAATGAACAAAACAATTATTTATATGTTATTAAAAAATGGGGGTCAAATAAATACTTGTAATCTGTACCCCTCTAGACATTCTCTAGATGTATTATTTTTGTAAAAAAAAAAAAAAAAAAAAAAAAAGACTGTTTTGATTGGAAAGTTGTCGCTGTCACCTTTAAAATCAACCCGAACACAAAATATCAGGACACCAATCTCCTTTTGCTGGTTTTATCTGGTGAGTCCATTCCTATTTGCAAAAGAGAAACAATATGGTGTTGCAGAGAAGAACGCTTCCCATTAAATGCAAAATTCTGAAAGTCATGCTCAGTGGCATAGTGGAAAAACATAACACAGTTCATGTCCATTAGCACAAATGCAGTAATTAGCATTTTGTGTGCATTTCCCATTTTTCCATGTAAGCAGGTTTAAATAACAGACGGGTAATTACTTCCATTCTCTACTCATGCCAGGGGTCATAACCCCCATCCCTCCCAGGCATATACGTCTTAAATGTCAGGAATAATGTAAAACCCCCATAGAAGATGCAATTTGTTTAGTGTTCCAGATCAAATGACTTATTTCCCAGGCAGACCCCCCACCCCCAGCTCATGGAAGCAGCTCTCTGTGTACCACAGAGCTGGAACAAACTTCCAGAGGAAATGAGACTTGATCCAACTTTGATCAATTTTAAATCCAGCTTTAAATTTTAATTTCAAGTTCCCATCAGTCCATCTTACCCTCCTCTCTTATGTTTTCCTCCCTTTAATTTCCCTTGGAAAAATTATTTTCTTTTATCTTTGTTTAACATTTTAGTTGTTTGTATGCTGCTCTTTTGTTTTTAATAGCCTGAAGATAAAATGGAAAACACATAGCAGTTTGCTTTATTTTGAATAGATTTCATCTTGCTGGTTGAGGTCAGTGAGCTTCTTTACAACAGCAGACTTCAGCTGATGAATAAATGTAAAAAGGGAAAAGTGGCATTAGGAGAAATGGTTTAGTGACAGTAATCGTGTAAATAAGTTTAGTTTCCATCAATGGCGCCCGCCAGGGGTGGCCTTGGCCCCTGTGAACAAAAGCTGGCCACCCCAACAAAAATTAGATTTTTTTCATTTATATCAACATTTATGTACTATTAACATGGTGCAGTGTGCTTTGTTTATATTTGAATGTAAAAATTTTACCAGCTGATAAAAATAAAAGAAATGACAAATATTACACTAGAACTACCATTTTCTGCCATTGCTGTTTTGTCATAGTCCCCTGTAGTTTGTCAAACCTAATTAACTCAGCCTTTCTTACCGAGCAGAGCCGCCCCAACCAGTTTCTAATTCCCCTTTCACATTATGGTGCATTCCATTTACCTTAGAACTGGGAAGTGGGAACTGGGGGGTGACGTCACACCCAACCAAATTGCATTCCAGTTCACTGGTCGGAAAATAAGACCGCAACCTTGCAAAACAACATGTTTACTAAGGCTATTGTTATTAACCAATGTTAGCACAGGTGACGTTGCAGTTCACATATACCACATGAAAAATGTGAATTAGACCTACATCTAAATGAAACAATGCCGGGTGTATGACTGATTTAATTGCAAAGGCTTCTGCAATGGCTAACCTGACTGCTAACACTGGGCGCAGGCATCTTTAAATCTGAACTCGGAGGCGGCAGAATTATCCGATTTTCCGAGTGGGAAATCCCACCTGTGGGGGTTGTCCCAGTTTAAACTTCCTACTTGGAACTGGGAGTTTCCAAGTTCAGAGTACAACTGGAATTAGTGTGGTGGCCGACACCACACTACCCCGGTTTAGTTTGTTCACATTACAACTGAGGGCAATTGAGGCCGTCTTCAGCTATGGTTTTCAGAGTGGGCGAGGTCACAAGTTGAG
This sequence comes from Atherinomorus stipes, assembly GCA_023101725.1. Lineage (NCBI taxonomy): Eukaryota > Metazoa > Chordata > Actinopteri > Atheriniformes > Atherinidae > Atherinomorus > Atherinomorus stipes. The sequence goes on from JALJCO010007456.1 coordinate 74,566, forward strand.
CTTGTGATTTACCTGCTATTCGTTACTTGCTACTCCGCTGACCACGGTACTGTGGGCAAATGGCCGGTAGACGCGTGGAAAACGACTCTAATAACTAAAGCAAGCCAAATCTGAACTCACAGGACAATAGTATTCATTGGTTCGTTCATTCGTCTTAAAGGAGTCATCACCCAGAAATCCCACTTTTTCACGTTAAAACATGTGTATTGGAACAGGACCTCAGTTATAACGTGCCAGAAACTGCGGAGAGTGAAAGTGACTTCGTCTTTGAGTGCGGGCTCTCTCTATTCTCACTAGAACCGGCCACAAGCACGCGCTCTCCACAGTACGCAAATTGAATTTCTTTCTCCAAATGACGTGAACGAGAGAGGCTGCTAGCTGCTAAGCTAGCCTCTTTAGCGCCACCTAAAAGCAGCTGATTACCTGCCATGGAGGAGTTATGACCAGCTGTTATGACGTGAACTAGAGAGGCTGCGAGCGAGCTGCTAAGCTAGTGTCTTTAGCACCACCTGAAGGCAGTTGATTACCTGCCACGGAGTAGACCGTGAAAGGTAACTCCGACGAGGAGGAGGAGGGGGGAGAATGCCGTGCTGAGTTGCCTCGGCAGAAATTCAGCAGTTTTCGATGCTCTAACAGGAGGGACAGCACTACCAGGCACCAGTGGATTATATTAATAATCTTAATAATTGATAATTAATAATCAAATAATGTCTTATAGAGGCCCATTCATTCTGCCCCCTTTACTGTCAATATATGGACATACGCGCATCTATGACTAATCTAGTTAGCGTCCAAAGGAGTCAGAGTGATGCAGAAATGTTACTGGAGAGTAAAAGCACGTATACATTCCTAGAAAAAAGGTTCAGGTTGAAAGAAACAAAAGGTATCCTTTAATGACCTTTGGCTACCCTGCTACTTTGTCTGTCCACCCCTAAAAAAATCTCCGCAGGTGTCCCTGTCAGACATTAAAAAGAAAAGTATCATTTGCTCAGGTACACACACTTCTAGTCACTCCCAGCTTCAAACGCTTGACATTTCAGCAGCTTCCACACTGAAATGTTTGCAGGGAGAACTCTGCCTCCTCAATTACAACCGAGCTGTTGACAGGAGAAGAACCCAACATGTCAAACGGGATACTCTTGAACAGAAATCCTGTCCAATCCACCTGGCTGGGAGAAGTTCAGTGTCAGCGTGGAGTGTGAGCGGGAGTGTCAGGGGTAGCTTAGCTGAATCACAACATGCAGCTAGATGTGTTGTGATTTAGATTCAAGGAAACATCTGGGAGTCTGGGACATGGGCGCTCACGTGTCTTAGCTCCTTCTGTCCTCTGACTCGGCTGTCATACTTTTAACTTCACTACTTTTAACACCGTCTCCTGGGGGAGTGCTGGAGGACCGAGAAGGGTGTTCTCTAGAGAACAAGTCAAGAAATTGCTCCTGAAAGGGACAAAAACTTCACCAAAAACCAGATTAAAGAAACAATAATTGTCAATGTGACACAAAATGTGTCTCTTTTGAAGACTCTGCCAACTGTTAGCCAGGCTGTTCCTCAATTTACAGTTTCTCTAAAAATAATGAAGTGTGAAATGGTTTGGGGGGGTTTGCAAATCGCTTTTGACTGTAACACTGTTTCAGGCTCCTGTGACCTGTTTAAAGTTGTCATCCAGGCTTCTCCTGCTTCAGCACCTAATGTTTTTATTTCACATCCTCCTTCAAAAGAGGCTTTGAGTGTTAAATATTCAGGGTATTTATGTCGTCCAGATTACACCTTCACACGTAATCCATCATTATCTTTGTGCTGCAGTGACATAAGCCAAAAGCTCATTGCGTGTATCAGTGGGGGAGCATGTCTAACAACGCTCGGTTGCATAACAACAACATACGGCACGGTGTTGCTCCTTCATGTTTGGTTATCATCTGAATGCAAATTGAATTCTGTTCATGACCTCCAAAAATTCATGTTTTCTCAATAGTGAAGTTAATTCTATGAAGCTGCAACCGAAACACTGAGAGGTGAATTTACATCAAGCAGTGACTAAGATCCTGTTTTCATTTAGTCAGAAAAAAACTGTTGACTTGGCATCATAAACAACAGGAACAAATAAACCAAATTCCCTCTGACAGGGTGTTTTTCCACTACTTCCAAGCTGATTAAATTCTTTTAGTATTTAAGTCTAAATGCTGAATACACAAATGAAAATAGGAATTAAATAAATGGACCTGCAACAAAACATCAATCATACTGGATGTAGATGAAATCACTGATCAGGTTATTAGCAGTTCTTAAAAGTTTTTAAAGATAATAAGAAACTACGGTGTCAGACTGAGTTTCAGTTTGTTTCACACAGCTGCATGTTGACGTCTGACACGTTCCTCTGTGATTTATACGGCCACAAACACATAGGAGATTGGAGGTGGGATAAATTGAGCCAGTAATCGTTTTCATACTCTGATTATTGTTGTGTAAAGTTGTTCTACACTGTGTCTTCTAGTAGTACAAATATTGATAATATTGATACCAACGTTGGTATCGCCCCTTCGGAAAAATGTGTTCCTCATTTGTGGCTCAATCTCATCTCTGAGATCAATTTGAGCTTCTCATCATGGTATCATTCTGTGATCATTTGTTTCTGAATTACTGCTCCCTAAGGTTCCTTAGGAGCAAGAGGTGAGCTAAAAAAGAGAAAAGACATCACTGAGACAAAGAAGGTTGAGTTGAGAAAACTCTTTGAGCCATACTTGAGAAGTGGGATAAACAGAAGAGATCTTTGTCTGCCCCTGATCTCAATTATGTCTTTGTTGAGAAGTAACTGAAATCAGACCACATGCATCAGTGACTTTTTGTCTGTTTTAAAGTTGTTTTTGTTTTAAAGGAGCTGTATCAGCTTTTCAAATGTTCCAAATGTCAAATACAGGCATTTATAAGCTAAATATGTTCCCATCACTACTATAGAAACTTATTTGGTGTTACAGTTTTTTTATGCGTCTAATTTTCAACATGGAAGTAAGATGGCTGACTGTACTGAACCACAAAGCTCTTGACCAATCTCAACATGTTTTACACCCATTTCATGACGTCGCCCTGGAAGAGACACTTATTCTGAAGGGTCACAGAATTGCTTTTAACACTGGCTTCAGCACTCACATGAACGTTATTTGTAACATTGATGGATAATCGGACTCTGATCAACGGAATAAAACGGACCAGCCTGTTATGGAGCTGTATGCTCGACCCAGAGTCTGATATGGAATTTGAAGTACACGCAGTACCACAGAGACCCCTGACAAGTATAAGTATATTAGCAAACAAATCATAGGCTAACACTTAGCATTGAGCTGGGAGACATTTTCACTCACCGGTGTTGTTGTCTGTCCGTGAGGCGTTTTTATGGTGGGAACTGCGTCAGGTTTCAGAAGTAATCCCCGAGAAAAAAACACTACTGCCCGAGATTCCTGAAGATAAAATCCAACCACTTCTGGCAAGTCGATTCGCCCAGTACAACAAATAAACTCCCACACCGAACACAACCACATTTTTCCAAACTTGCCATCTGCTACAAAAAAAAAAAAAAAAAAAAAAAAAAAGCTTTTCTCCTAAACTCTGGAGCAAACGTCTGTTAGCTGACGGCTGCTTGTTTCTGAGGAAATCTTCCTGCAGGCTGTAAGTTTCTTCCTCAGAGTGTGGATAGGTTAGGATTTTCTTGGAGTTTCTGCTGAACAAAGAGGGCGTCTTGCTACGATGCTGCGCATGCGTATTATTCGCTTCATGATTGGTGCCACCTCGTTGTGTATACCGGTGTAAGTCAATTATGTTAAGGAAACTACAGCTTGGCCTGAATATTCTTATAAATTATTCAAATATGCACAAATGAAGAAAAAAACACTTAAATAAAATTTTTTTTATGAGGAAATAACACAGTAACATGCTGATAAGCTCTTCAAAGTCCATTTTTCATGATATGGCTCCTTTTACGCAACTTTTCAACCTTAATATGCATTTCTGACTTGTTTTGATGGCATACAACATTCATTTTGCACATTTCTTGAGCCGTCACTGCCCAGCAGCATCCCGAGGCTGCGAATCTGCACCATGCAACTTTTTTTCATCCGGGCGTGGCATGATGTTGCAGCAGAGTACTGGTTGTGCACCGTCTCATGTGCTAGCAAACGGATGTAAACACACTCGGTGTTTTGAATGCACACCATGGTGGAAAAAACACAAGAAAACACAATCGAAGGAAGAGAGGAAAAGAAAAAGAGGAATAGACAGAACAAGAGATGAGACAAGGCAAGATCAGACTTGTTGGAGTGAGCTCACAGTACAGGTGGGATGAAGATTGATTCCAGTTTAGTCATCGATTGAAGGCGCGTTGCTGAGAAAATTTTTAAAAAAGTTTTGTAGTTTGTCTTTAAAATAGAATGTTTTCCATCTTTGGAAAATTTGCTGGCTGATCTTATAGACATACATGGGGGTAAAGCACATAGATGAACGAGGAGGTCTATCCCAGTCATATCAAGGGGCAGATTATTCCATCACCGTGCAGCCCCCTAGAATTAAACATTCATAGTTAAATCATTAAACATAATTAATCTCATGAATGTAATGAGTAACTGTCATTCTTCCCATCTGTACAGTATTTATAAATCTGCTGTTGTATGTAAGTACAGTGACTTTCATTACGGTAAAACTTTCTTATTCTGATGTGCTTAGTGGGTCCTTATATTCAGAAAATGAACATACAGTCATAAAAAACAAGTGAAGGACATTAAGTAGATGGACCGGTGTTTTATGTTATTTTATATTTGAGAAATGGAGGATTAAACCTATTAATGTAAACAGGTAAGGTGTTGAAAGTGACTTAAAGGGATACTGTGTAACTTTTGACTCAAACATTAGCCAAATATATGTTATAATAGATGATTTCTGGGGTCAGTATACTGGACTTGACACATGTTGGGGCTCTGAGGGGGCTGTCCTCCTCAAAATACAGACATTGTGCAGGAGAGGATCCATCTCTCATTGGATAATGTGACCTGGACCGCTCTACTTTGTGGCTCAATGACCTCACTATCAGCTGATCAAAGTGGTCTGCAAACATGATTCTAAAACACAGATAGACTGTTAAACTTTTCAACAGTCGTGTGGCCTGTGGGAAGTTACAGGTTTAGTGCCCCTAGTGGCCAAAAGTTACACCGTATCCCTTTAAATAAGGAAAACGTGGGAATTATGGACTACAAGAAGAAACATGGGTGTAGCTTTTTTCTCTTAACACACATTAAGTTAATTAATGTGCGTTAATCGAGAATAAGTCCTTGAAGAAGTTTCTAATTATGGCATCAGGTTGAGAAATTTCTGTTGAAGTCAAGCTGAACGGAGCTTGCAGGTTGGCACATATGATGCATGTTATTGTAAATCCTCTGTAAATTGCTCTTTTTTGCATAAGGCTCACGTTTCATTCAAATCTGTGCCTCTGTGGCTGACTAGTATCACGGTGAAGCTGCAGAAACATAACTCAAAAATTCATTTGACAATGATTAAGGCGAGAAGATTGGATAGGTCACATCTGAGCATTACGCCCAGTAATGTGAAGCCCGAGTTATTGCAGGTCACCTCATGGGGATCATCAGCCTCTGCACCAAGTTTAATAGCAATCAGTTCAGCTGCTGTTTCCGTGTCAACGGAAGCCTCGTTGCTAGCACTGCCAAAGAAAAAGTTCATTTCAGTACTCCATAATTAAAAAACAATATATCATGTAATCTTAATTTACACTTTGAGGAGGAGAATATGGTTGGATGGTTTTAGACAATTGAGATTTTCATTGGGCTGCGTTGGAAGGCCACTGGGACCCAGAGACGGAGTGTATGCTAATACACACGCAGCCCTAATCCATCACCCAGTCTCTTCAAAAATAATTAAGTCAAATTATAGACAGCCCCCGCTTCGGCACTTTAATCTCCCTCCAGATGGGGACCCTGCTGATCAACAGGTGGCCTCTCCTCATATGAACCTTCATCCCACCACTGTCATGTGAATCCATACCGACAACAATGGTGGACCAGAGGAGCCAGACGTCGGAGTGAAATATGAGACGCATGTGTAATTATGATGGAGCGAGTGTACGTGGGTGATATCTATTTCATAATTAACCACCTACTGTGCCTCAGTGACACCTGTCTTTGTCTTTTGCCTGTGATTATAACAAAAGGCTGAAAATGAGATGCAGCCAGTCCCTGAATTCACAGTTCACAATCACAGTTCACACAGTTCAAGTTGTCATGGACTGTTTTTAGCAGTGAAACAAAGCAAAAAAAAAAAAAAAAACTGCAGTGAGAACAAGCACGTCACATACTTGGGGAAAACTGTAGTTTGATGGGGGACATTTAGGCCCTGATTTACTAAGACCTCAAATAAACAGATGGATACGCAGACAGACAGTCTTGTACGTCGTCTGCGTTGGTTACGCATGTAATTTGATGCGTTTGAGGGGCTTGTTGGTCCATCACTCGACACAGAAGAAGGTGCGATACCACCGGAAATCGGTAGTCAGTGTTGAGCTGTGCAGCTGATATGCAGCCAACGAATGAAGCAAACCAGAGAAGAAGAGCAGGAACCGGAACAAAAACAACGCAAAAACCGCCAGGGTCAAATAGCTCAATAAAAGCACCTGAAAAAGATGACGGCAAAGAAACAGAGAGCATCTGTAGACATGGTTGGAGCTCTTGAGGAGAGGCTGTATGAGTGTGTCCGAAAATACACTCATATCTACAACATCACATCACCAGGGCACAGGGACAGGCAGCGCTGCCGCCTCGCGGACTAACTGATTTATGAGCCATGGGAACGCAGAAGACGCACGGAAGTAAGAAGGCAGCCACACAGGGCGACGCATGAAACGGACGTCGCCATTTACATATGTAAGGGAGCATAAATGGGCCTAAAGACTGCACATGCAACTGATAACAGGCACAAACAGCTACATTTAAATGAGGATTTTGCGCATTTTGCGTGCACTGTTGCTTTGCTTAGAAGAGCATGTGGTAAAACACTAAATGAAATTTGACCTGATAGAGTGATATTAGCTCCCGATATATAACATGCAGATACAAGGCAAATAAAATACGGAATATAAAATAAGTATAATAATTATAAAAACAGTGCAGCAGGTTTCCCTGTGGGTTGCAAGAATAGGCCAGTTTATAAGGACATGGATAAGGAGATGCTGTTGAAGATGGTCTGATATTATGCACGGAGTGCACATTCTTTGGCACAATACCAGGAGCTGGGCCTGCGTAATTGCCCCCCCCACCCCACGCAAAACTCAGTAAAAAATCGTATCAATAGTTTGTGCTACGTTACTGGTTATTTTCAGTGAGTTTTGTGTGGAGTGGGGGCCAACTTCACGCAGGTCAGTAACCTCAGAGCAGCAGCAGCTGCAGTCTGGAGAGGAGGAACACATAGAGGCTTTTCTAAAAAAAAAAAAAAATATGGCATTGGCAAAAATAAAGGAAAAATGAAAAGACATAATTAATGTCAGCTTTAACTACCATGATGCTGCAGCTGCAGATGTTCTGATTCACCTGTCTAGAATCAACCGAGTTAAAAATAGAGATGTTGATTGTCATTTACAGTAATTAAATAACCAAAACTTGATGTGTTGCCTGCACACCTCATGAGAAATGATTTTGACCCAATGCTGCATGTCTGCAGTCCTGCAGGCAGCACTCCTCCAGCCATCAGTGCATGAACCTGCCAGTTAATACCGGCTTTTCAGACTTGCTAATGTAGACGTATAAAATTACGTCTGCCTTCCATTGCATGTGCAAACCTGAGTTGTTTGCATAGTCTCCTCCCAATATTTTGCACATTCTGGCAGAAACACCCAGATTGCATATTCATCAATGACAGACATGTAAAAGAGTTTGTTGGCACTAACTGGCCCATTTAACAGGCGCAAACCTCCTCGTGCCCTGTTAATAAATTAACTGCGGCCTATTATTGCGAGTGCAATCAAGTTGGTGCTTGTTTTAGTACATGCAAACCTTTTGTAAATCAGGGCCTTAGTCATTTTTATCTCAAACTTCTCAGCTGTTCTTGATGCAAATTTCTAGAAGCTACTAGTGCAGTCTTGCTAAAACCATAACTTTTGGATGGGTGCACATAGACATTTGTAAATTCACTGTTTCCTTTGAAAACTGCAGACAGTTACAGGAACAAATCTGTAAAGATGTTCAGTCTTAATCATACCGCAGGCAAGGCTACAAAGGAGGTTATTCCCCTGCTGGTGATTGCTTCTGCACAGTGTATACACATATCATCATACAGTATAAACTCTACCTAATCAGGGTGCTATTGCCCTTCGTCACAGAAGAATAGAGAATTATACATCCATGCTGCTGCTGCGGATGATGAACTCTGATTGCTTTTCCCTCGTCTCTCTTCCATCACTGCAAATTCATCACACTGACAAATCGCTTTCTGGATCCCACGTGGGTGCTGGTGCAATCAAACTGTAACGTGCACACTAATCGACCCCAATCAGCGCCGCGTTTTTGAATGCCACCCCTTGATGCGGTGAGTTGAAAACACAGGCAGATCTGAGGCGTCTCTTGTTCCATCTGACAGTGGCTTCAGGCAAATTGTGAGTCCACGCTGGACAGAATAAAATGACATGAAATATGAGTGAGGCCACTGTATACACAGAGGCATGACTCGCAGAGATGTCCAAAGACAGAGACTGCCATCAGCTTAGCAAAGAATCAATGTGGCTGTACATTTTCTTTGAATTTTCCAATCCATTTGTCAAATACAGTTAAATAAAACAGCTGTGTTTTGGTTTATTGATGCTACGAGTCCTGAAGGTCTCGCTGGAGAACTGAGCCTGGCTCTAACAGAGGGGTGGTGCTGCAGAAACAGGAACCCGGCATGCCAAATCATTCCAACTAGAGACTGCTTCAAAAATGCTTTTGATAAATGTTTGGCTTCCAACTTCTAACACCTCCACAGGGAGGGTTCAAACAACTTTAGAGAGCCTGGAAGGCTGAGCTGGTGCAGGTTAATGGGAGTGGGAATAGACTCTGGCACAAGGAGAAGGCCAAACTTCTTCAGCAGAATTGTTTGGATATCACTAAATCTCTCTCTTGTCTATAAGGAAATGCAGAAACTGACACAGATAAGACGTTACAAGAAAAATAATTTATTCAAGTCTTTTTCCACTTTCTGGTCCGAGGGATAAAAAAGAAAGAAAAAAAAACAGTTTACAAGTGTTTATGACTCTTAAGGTGAAAATCCCCCTTCAGGCACCTCTGCTCTTATCCTTCCTGTCCATTGTTAATGATAGAAGAACTGGGGAGTGATGGAGTTGTCCAAAGAGATGATATCAATGATTTGCAAACTTCAAACTGTAATATTCTTTAAATTGTGTTGGTGAACCAAGTAAAACCACAGTTGAGCTAAAAAATGTATAACTTACTTTTTCCATGTATATTACCATCATGTTTGGTGCAGGAAGAAACAGAAGAAACAGCCAATTCTGAGGAAAGTGCTTGCAATCAAAGTAAAAAAAAAAAAAAACTGTCTGAAAAACAAACTATCAACTCTTTTCCTAATGATGGAAAAATATACCATGTCAACCAACCCAAACCAAAGACGCATTTGGTTGCTAGGGAAAAGGAAAAGCTGTGGGAGTGACCAAACCTCGTCTGGTTTGGTCTGCCGCGGCTTCCGTAGTGTCGTGAACTTGCATGGACGTGCATCGGGGAAGTGTGATGTTCTACTGTTTAGGCTAAATTTAAACTAAATGTTGTCGTTTCAAGTAAATTATGGATGCTACCCACTCAGGACACACTGGTCACCCTCATTATATGAAAGTAGGCGGATAATGAAAAAAAAAACGGATCTCTGGTTGCGTTTGAGATATTATATAAAGAAAAAGCAGTGAAAAAGAAAAAAACAAATATGTCCTAAATAAAAGGATGTTTCTCAACCTTGTGTACTGTTTTTTGTCATTAAAATAAATAATGAAAGGGGGCCGTTAGGTTACATTAAATTAACATACCAGTCAAAAGTTTGCACACACTTACCCCTTTAACACTGGAATTTTGACTGATAGTGACGGTAATATTAATGGTTTATACTGTAACTTCAATCAAAGAAACTCATCAGGAATAACAGAAGGGTTAAGAGCTAAATCTTTGTTTTTGAAGTGGGCAAAGTAGAAGAAAAAGGCAGTTTCTGCAACTGGGAGAGTGACTGAGCTGCTGTATTTACAGTATGAAGTCATAATGTAAGAGACTGAAATCCCTTTAAACACAAAGACACTAACAAAACCTCTCAGAATCTCTGTGAAGACACTCGACACCTGTCTAGTGCACATCTGATGTAAATGCTGAGACCTCCGTTGGTGTGATCATGTGACTCCTGGCATGCTGAAGCAATGTATCGAACAGTGCTTGCAACACTTCAGACGGTCGATACAGAGTCAAGCCGACAAAACATCACTTCCTACCAGTGAAGACTTTTTGTTCCTTTACCTGAATTTGTCCGTCCCCCTTTCCTCCATTCCACCTCCTTGTCTCCAACCTTGTGACAGTATTCATCATTAGTTGCATCCTTTGAAGAGGTAAAATCTAAAGACTTTGCCCCTTAATTGCTGCTGTTTTGTCCCTGCTGAGGACTCAGCATGTGATTCCAATACTATGCAAACGCTGTGTTGTGGTATCGACAGTCTTAATGGAAAAGCTCCTGTGAATGCACTAAACCTCAGCTAAACAGGCCCTCCTTTATTTCTCGTGCAACCAGAGAGAGCCACCTTTCAGTTGCAGTAACATTAAGATATGAAAACCACCAGATGAGCAGACTGGGCCTGCAAGTGCTCCAAGTCATCTTTGCTTTCTCCTTGTTTTGAAGCCTGATTTAAACTTTTGTCAGTGACTCAGGTTAGTTCCTTAAATGAATTCACAAAAGGTTGGTGACACTATTAAAGTCTACTCTCCTGTCATGAAAAAGACAGTTTTGGAGGAGAAGCAGCTTCAGACTCATCAGAATAAGAGAAGTGCTCCGGTCTCAGCAGGGAGGGCTGAGAATTTCATTATCAAGTCTACAAATCATAGTTATTCATGACGCTCCTGCTTTCTCCTTCTTTGAAAAAGGTAGAAAAATCATGGGGCGTCTCTGGAAAGCAAATACGTGTTGGGAGAAATCTAATAAGTCAGATTTTGATGATTGTTTGTTTTCAATTCAGCTGAGACATCACATGGCTCTCTTATGAGATGAGAAAATTGTTCATTCCCTTGAGCTCATAAAATGACTTCCCAGCGCCTGCAGGAAAGTCAAGCATGCATTTTTCCTGAATCGAGCCTCTTTATACAGTGCCTTGCAAAAGTATTCGGCCCCCTTGAACCTTTTGACCTTTTGCCACATTTAAGGCTTCAAACATAAAGATATAAAATTGTAATTTTTTGTGAATATTCAACAAGTGGGACACAATCATGAAGTGGAATGAAATTTACTGTAGATTTAAAACTTTTTCAGAAATGAAAAACTGAGAAGTGGGGCATGCAAAGTTAATAGGCCACTTTACTTTCAGTGCATCAAACTCCCTCTAGAAGTTCAGTGAGGATCTTTAAATGATCCAGTGTTAACCTAAATGACTGATAATAAATAGAATCCACCTGTGTGTTATCGCGTCTCCGTATAAATACACCCACTCTGTGATAGTCTCAGAGGTCTGTTTAAAGCACAGACAGCATCATGAAGACCAAGGAACACACCAGGCAGGTCCGAGATACTGTTGTGGAAAGTTTAAAGCCAGATTTGGATATAATAAGATTTCCCAAGCTTTAAACATCCCAAGGAGCACTGCGAAAGCAATAATATTGAAATGGAAGGAGTATCAGACCACTGCAAAATCTACGAAGACCCGGCCGTTCCTCTAAACTTTCAGCTCAAACAAGAAGACTGATCAGAGATGCAGCCAAGAGGCCCGTGATCACTCTGGATGAACTGCAGAGATCTACAGCTGAGGTGGGAGACTCTGTCCATACCACAACAATCAGTCGTACACTGCACAAATCTGGCCTTTATGGAAGAGTGGCAAGAAGAAAGCCATTTCTCAAAGATATCCATAAAAAAGTCTCGTTCAAAGTTTGCCACAAGCCACCTGGGAGACACACCAAACATGTGGAAGAAGGTGCTCTGGTCAGATTAAACCAAAATCAAACTTTTTGGCCACAATGCAAAACGATATGTTTGGCGTAAAAGCAACACAGCTCATCACCCTGAAAACACCACCCCCACTGCCAAACATGGTGGTGGCAGCATCATGGTTTGGGCCTGCTTTTCTTCTGCAGGGACAGGGAAGATGGTTAAAATTGATGTGAACATGGATGGAGCCAAATACAGGAACATGCTGGAAGAAAACCTGTTGGAGTCGGCAAAAGACCTGAAACTGGGACAGAGATTCATCTTGCAATAAGACAATGATCCAAAACATGGTTCACAAATAAACATATCCAGGTGTTAGAATGGCCAAGTCAAAGTCCAGACCTGAATTAGGGATGGCTGATATAGACTAGAAAATGCATCACGATAATTCCTGTTATTTATCACGGTAACGATAAGTGACGTTAAAAATTATCAGCAAAATATTTTGTATTATAAAATTATCACTAAATTCTGTCATGAAAGCCCTACAAAATACTACTAAACTATATCAATTAAGTTCAAGTAGTGCACCTGTATTGCAAAACTGTAGTGACACCAATCAAACAAGTCTGATATATGAGACCAAATTCCACATTTATTCAAATGATGCAAACAGCAAAACTAACTTAGCTTATTAAAAAAACCAAAGTGTTACAACTGCAAACACAACCTGATAAATTGTCATCTCACGATAAAAACGATATATTCAAATTGTTTTTGTGGGGAATTTCTTTGACAATATATCGCACACAATAAAATATCGCCCATCCGTAACCTGAATCCAATCGAGAATCAGCGGAAAGAACTGAAAACTGCTGTTCACAAACGCTCCCCATCCAACCTCACTGAGCTGGAGCAGTTTTGCAAAGAATGGGCAAAAATTTCAGTCTCTCGAGGTGCAAAACTGATACATACCCACAGCGACTTACAGCTGTAATCGCAGGAAAAGGTGACGCTACAAAGTATTAATTTAAGGGGGCTGAATAAATTTGCATGCCCAATTTTTCAGTTTTTTATTTGATAATAAAAGTTTAAAATATCCAATAAATTTTGTTCCACTTCATGATTGTGTCCCACTTGATTTTGATTCTTCACAAATATATATATACATATATGTATATATATGTAAATATATATATATATATATATATATATATATATAATATATATATATATACATACACTGCCCGGCCAAAAAAAAAAGTCGCCAACAAAAAAAAAGGTCAAACATGTAACATTTGGTTGGACCGCCTTTAGCTTTGATTGCGGCAGCATTCGCTGTGTTTCCAGAAGCTTCTGCAATGTCACCAGATTTATTTGCATCCTGTTGCATCAATTTTTCACCAAGATCTTGATGATGATTGTAGAGTCTGACCACAGCACATCCCAAAGATTCTCAATGTGGGTTCAGGTCTGGACTCTGTGGGGGCCAATCCATGTGTGAAAATGATGTCTGATGATCCCTGAACCATCTTTCTCAATCTGAGCCCGATAAATTCTGGCACGGTCATCTTGGAATATGGCCGTGCCATCAGGGAAGAAAAAGTCCATTGATGGAATAACCTGGTCATTCAGTATATTCAGGTATCAGCTGACCTCATTATCTGAGCTCATAGTGTTGCTGAACCTGGACCTGAGCAACGACAACAACCCCAGATCATCACACTGGCCCCACAGGCTCATACAGTAGCACTAGGCATGATGCTGCATCACTTCATCTGCCTTTCTGGCCACATTTCTTCCTGGAAGATGATGGTCCACTGTCCTTCCAGTTTTTTGTAATGCGTTGGACTGTTCTGAACCCAGTTTTAGTCGTTTCTGCATCTCCTTAGATGTTTTCACCTCTTGATGCCAATGATTTGACCCTTCTCAGACAGACTAACATCTTTTCCAAGACCACGGATGTGTCTTTCCACATGGCTGTTTAGGAAATGAGAACCAGTTGGGGTTAAATAACTTGTTGCCAGTTGAAAGATAATCGCCCATGCAGTAATTATCCAATAGGAGGCTCAGAGACCTATTTGCTTAGTTAAATCCAGGTGGTGACTTTTTTTTGGCCAGGCAGTGTGTGTGTATATATATATATATATATATATATATATATATATATATATATATATATATATATATATATATATATATATATATATATATATATATATATATATGTGTGTGTGTTTATGATTGAAGCCTGAAATGAAATATGGCAACAGGTCAAAGTTCAAGGGGGCTGTATACTTTCGCAAAGCACTGTATTTCAGGTGACCTACAGGTTGGCTTCCCATGAATAACACTTTAGATTTTTCTAAACAGTTGTTCCCAAACTGGTAGCTGAGAGCTGATGTAGAGCCTGAAAACAGATTTTGCTTTGCTCACTGGGCAGGACGTGAGGTCAAGGCTGAGGTCACTTCCTGTACATTCTGCCCCGCAGGCTTCTTCATGTCTAACAATAGCTGTGAAAGAGTCGCCATTTCTCTCCACACCGACATAAATACGTTTGGGCCTCTATGGGAGGTGCTATCAGGGCCGGGCTGAAGACCAGCGGAGGTGTTTTGTTAAATTTAGATTGTTTGCTCCTCTGCTGTGGAGACCCTGATTGCATTTCAACACAATCAATACTGGCATATTGGATCTGAGTGAGAGGGCAATAAGAGCCAATAAAGCTTTGAGGGGGCGCTCAGGCGTATTGTCTGTCGGGCTGGCAGGAAAACAGCAGAGGCCACGTTAGAAGATGCAATAAGCAGGAACGCTGGATGAACCGCAGCAGCAAAACAAACGAAACACAAGACAAACCAACGCAGATCCAGGCTCGGAGACTCTCTCGAGTACATATGTACACACACATTCCTTATCTCTATCTCAGCTTCTATCTCTCTCCCTTCATTTCCTCCTTCTTCTAGACACTTACTTACTCATCTAATGACGCAGGTTTCCCACCCACGTGCTGAATTCATATTTCAAAAATAAAACCCTGAGCGCCTCAGGAGGCGTTCGAGCTCTGGTGGCTGTTTAGAAATCACATTTATGGCTGGAATCTCAGAAATCTTCAAGGCTTTTAGATGATAATCAAACTGACCCACATACCTAAATCTCTCTAGAATTTTCTTGCTATTGCACACCTGCTTTCTCATCTTTAATCTCTGGCCCTCTGACCCTTCATCTTTTTTCTTTTTTTTTTCCCATCAGACCCGACATCGAGCTGAGAAACCAGGAGCACTCTGACCTGAACAACCTGAATCAAATCATGAGCAGAAATTGCATTTGATACAGGCTGAAAGTAGGTTCTGTTTTTAGATCCAGCGCACACAGACAACAGTACAAGGAAAGCTAATCTTATGCATATTGCCGAGCAGGGAGGGAGGGAGGGAGGGGAAGGAAGCGAGCAGAAATCTGCGTTTCCTGTTGCTTAAAAACTTTGTCAGCAGTTGCAGCCGTTTGAAGCTTAACGAATGAAACCTGCTGAGCTCCGACTCTAAAACGCTGCTCTGACATCTGCGTCTCTGCAAACAACCGTTTGGCATTTTGCTGCCTGAGTGCTTGGAAATAAAACACATCTCTTAGTGGTGCTGTAAAGTACAGATGGAGGTGGTGGCACGAGCCTGAATTTGCTTGGACAGCGCTTTATCCAAATTCCATGCACTTTTCTGGAGCATAGGCAATTTTAGCCATTTCTGGGGGTGCAGAAGCACGGTGCACCCCCAGAGGTGGCTAAAATTGTTTGTACATCGTCCTTATGTACAGACATTTTTACTGCAGCAGCTTTGATGACGTCACTGTTATGCGACACCATAGCAAGTAAATGACTGTAAATAGTGATGAATTACCACAAATAAGCAACTCAAAACCGCTTCGAGCTCACAGGGGGGGGGTCCGATTAATGTTTTGTAACAAAACAGGTGAAATGAAGGAGTTTGTGGCAGATAATGCCTTATTTAGAAGCTGTGCGAGGTTGCCCCATCACTTACATTATATGGGACATACGCTGATCTGGAGTGGATCTAAATATCTCCTGAAGGAATTCAAGTTGCACCAAAACTGTCTGGGTGAGTAAATGAATGTATTTCATGCTAGAAAATAGGTCCAGATTGGGAAAAAAAATTAACTTCCCCTTTAAATGTAAGGCTTGAAAATGATCAAAAACTTTGTAAATAAGGAGTAAAAAGTGGGTTTTGGAGGATCTGGTTCACCATTGGAACAAAGCAGTAATCTGCTGTATATCAGCTTCTATCACAGCTTCTCTCTTGATAATTAGTCATAGACTTTCCCAGACAGTGTTTTGCTGATCTTTCACAAATGTGGGAATGAAATTGAATTAAACTGCACAAAAAAATGAAATTTATCTTGCCTGGCCGAGCAGCTCTCTGGTTACTCAGCTATCCTAAACCTCTGAAACATCTCTGTTCTGAAAGATTCCCACCATTTACCCATTATGACTACATCGACACATGTCAGAGGGCAGTTAGGAGCCGGTTCCAAAGGAAGTCCAGTATTAGTAATGTAGTATTTTCTAATATATTATCACAGTTTGCCTGGTCTGACATGCATTTCCCATTCTCTTCACTTTGGGCCGCGTCTGAGCTACAATCATGGCGGGATTTGAGCCGTGCAGCTGCACCTTGGGCATGCGGAAAATAATGGAAATATAATGTAAAAACCAGATGACCGTGAATTCAGTCCTCAATGTCATTCTCCCCTTCAATAACCGTGATTCAATTCCAGCTCTCAAGCTGAGGAGCCTGGGGATAAATCCCGGCTCCCCCGCCATCCGTGGACTAATCTCCCCTCGGAAAGCCACTCCGGCATGCAGCGTTCCCACTGACCCCCTCTGCAGCTCGGCCTCATATCTGAGAACAGTGATGGTGGGAGGCTTCTCCTGTGTGTCACTCACCTGCCATCACTGCTACAGCTCATATTAACAAGGGGACCCCGGGCTCTCTGGGGAGCTTTGCATATAAATGATGTGACTAGTTCCTGAGATCATATCAAAAAAATGTGTGTGTGGGCCTCACATGCTCGCTAACTTGATGTCAAGGGCGACATCTTTATTTTCCAGTACCCCCTCCCCACACGCTGCAGAGATGCAGCCTATTGTGCAAGTTTTCAGTGTTTCGTTCCTCCTGACGCTTTTAACATTTCAAAATCCCATTTCAGGAAATAACACCTCTCGGTTTGCTGTGCTTGTATTTACAGTGAAATGGTCTCTTTCCACACCATCTCACACAGCAGCAGCCGAGCGCTTTCTCAGTTCCCCGTGGGGTCATGATCTCAATATCAAAAAGTCTTTCTGGTTTTGTTTTTTCCCCCACGTTTGCAGAGGTGAATGAATGCTAGAGGAGTGACCATGAAACTGAACGCACGCTCCAAATGTGATAAAGAAACACGAGGCAGCAGCTTGATGCTGTTCTCACGCTGATATTTGGAAGGGAACTGGCCACTTACGGCTTTCCACCAATTTACTCCTTCTTTCATCAGCGTTTTTGCTCTGAAAGGTGTTATTTTAGTACATTTGGTGGCTGGTGAATAACCTGTGGGGACACTGTGGCGGCAGCAGCCATGATCTAAGGCTGTGGTGGGAAATCATTGCAAACATTATTGACGGTGCAGGAATGAAATGAAGGCAGCATCACCGGGCATACTGCGTCTCTGAAGAGAGAGAAGTGAAGAGGAAACAGTCAGCCTTTAATTTGTCTCCTGTTAAATGTGCTGAGGCAGAACTCTGCTTTCATTTTTCTCTTATTAGGCAAAATGTTGTGACAAAACAGAACTAGTGATAGCCGACTTCCACAGTGCTTATCTAAGAACTGTGAAGTAAAATAAAGTCATTCATTAATAAAATCATAACTTTTTGACATAACAGAATAAACTGGGTTACAGCTAAACTCCAACCGAGTCAATACTTAAAGGAAATATAGCAGAAAAGCTCTCAGAGAGTGCAGACCCCCGCTAAGCAGCTCGACTCCCTTATTTGTGTGTTTTCTGGATCATAGTATCCAGAATTTTCTCTGAATCCAGATCAACTTTTGAAACATTATAAAACTCATTGAGATCCTTTATTGTAATTTTTTACCAAACACTCGGGCTATTTGTATGGAGTTATATGGAAAAACTCCAAAAATGTGGCCTATTAGGGTGATGTTGATGTAAGACTGTTTAGGTGTTGGTAAGGAGGTTTAATGTTCACCATGGGGTGTCGGTCAGAACACACAGGACTCACTTGTACAGTTAACTGTCTTTACTGGTCGCTCTTAATCACAACAGCACAGTATTGCAACTAACGACAGGCTTACAGGTGAGGAGTTCCAGGTAGTTAAGGTGAATGCTGGATGGAAGTGAGTGTGGTCTATAAACACAGAAATACAAAGCCATGAGGAACATTCGTTCGGCAAATAAACACATTCAAGATATTAATTATTACTAATAAATCACTTACAGTTAGGACTAAACATGCATATGTGTTCAAGGCGCTTTTTTGAAAATAAGTTGCTAGAGGGGTCTGAAAAGTCGCTAAATATAGCGACAAAGTCGCTAAGTTGGCAACAATGCAGGTCAGCTAGCTTAATAGCATAAAAAGGCACATGGTGAATGGAGGAACACTTCTGAATAAGCAAATCAGCTAAATAACATTAAAGGATAAATAAACATCCTGTTCAGGCAGAAATACAACTAGTTACTTCCAGTTCTTCACACAGTTCACCATCTTCACCTGCTAGAAGTCTGTCCAACAGTGTTCTCTCTTCGTGCTCGCTGCTGCTCATGAGTTTAATTTCTGCATCCTGACATCATGTGCTCAGTAGCGCAGCTGCACACTTTTGCCACAAGGGGGCACTCACGCCTCATCAACAGCCTTTCCAACATGGCCGATCTCACAATGATAAAGAATCTTTCAAAACATTCCTGGATCCAGAAGGTGATCCGGATCACCACCAAAATTTAATGGGTTCGTCCTTGGGCTGAGACACACAGCTGGTGAAAATTTCAGGTCAATCCATCCAGAACTTTTTTCATAAAGTTGCCGAAAGACAGACAGACAGATGGACAGACGAGCGGACAAACCAACACTACCGAAAATATTACCTCCTTGGCAGAGGTAATAAAGTCACTGATCAATGAGAAAGGTCTTTTTTCTTGTTATATTCATTTGTTTATATATTCTTATTGAGCTAAATGGTATTACTTCGTGAGAATTAGCCTTTCTTGGAGGATCAAAGTTAACCCTCACCAAATGTGTGTTAAAGTTCATTTCAGTGGCCAGTTTGGCAGATGATGAATGAAGCTAATCATTTCACTCATTTGTCTCGTCAGTGCTGTCAGTGCGTTTCCTATGAGCACTATTCCATGACATATTATACATCCATTTGCTCGTGTCGCTCTGCGTGTCGTTCTTCATGCCACTGCCTGAACAAAGTGCAGCTGAATGAGGTGCAAATTTTAAACGGTAACAGGTAAAACAAAACACAGAAATATGGCAGACGTTTCCTCTGTGAAATTTAAAAGCTAACAAGTTCTAGTTACATATATTTGCTCATAATATGAACACAACCTACAGGACTTTTTCTCATTTTAAAAGTTGTGCAAACTGTTAAAACTGGGTTCGCATTCGCATCTTACGAGGAGTAAAGGCAAAAGTATTTGCTTTCCGTGCAAAGAAAAAGGATTTGATCCGGTAACTTCAGTCTTAAATCACAATGATTTGTCAGAAAATCTGCCACAAACTGCGGATTTAACTTTCTTCCCTGCTGACTGACACAGAAACATGATGCAGGAAAGTCTTTTAATGCTCACATTGCATCAGTTTAAGGGTCCCTGGAGGCTTTGCTTCATGAAGAATAGACTGTACTTTTAGTTAACTGACAGAGTGAGGATTGAAACCTCAAGCAGAAAAATAATCTCCAGATTTAAGATGTTTACTTTTATTTTTTCTGTTTTTTTTATATCCAAGAAAGAGCTTTGGTTCCCATTCATCCCTCTGTTTTCTGAACTTATGTTAATTTTTCAAACTTACATTCAGAATCAGACATTGTCTGCAAAGCTTCATTTCTGGCTGTCCCACTGACCAGATCCTCCTCTTCCTCTGCAGGAGACACAAACATGGTGGAGGAGAGAAAGAAACCTCCCACTGAGGTACACGACTGGCAGCGGTGCTTGAACAAAATGCACCGTTTGTGTCTTTTGAATACAGGACATTTTTTGTTTTGTTTTTCAATGAGATGGCGCTGGAATGTCAGAGGAAGCTACCAGCTAGGAAACAAAGAGAAAAACAAGGTAAGGTTCAAATATTTATATTAATTATAATCAAACTGTGAATGCTATAAAGGTTTTATGGTGCAGAAATGTATGGAAGGACATTCCCCCTTTCTAATTTCCCACTTGGAAATGAAAAATATTGACATTTTCTCATATTAATGAGATTTAAAGTTACAATGATGACACAAAAAGTCTCTTAAAAAGGCTCTTTTTAAATTTCGTCTTTATTATGAGATAAAAGTCATTATGAGATGAAGAGTCTTCACATAAAATGTCATTATTATTATAAGATTTAAATTTATTATGAGATTAAATCATTCTTATTTTCACACAGTGGTGACTTTAACTGCATAATAATGACTTTTTATCGCATAGAACTACAAGTCTCATAATTATAGGACATGTTGTCAATATATTTAATTTGCAAGTGATAGGAGTTATAGTCAAAGTAACTTTATTGTCCAAAAAGGGAAATTAATTTGCAGACAGAATTACAAACAACATACTGTAGAAACATGAACATGCAAACTTTTAAAGCCAAAGGCTCAACAATACACATCACTCTTATGGAATGGGCCTCCATAGGAATGAAATTCAACAGGCAAAATTATTTTCAAACATCTAAATCTATCACATTTGGAAAGGATGTGCAATTACCCAAAATATTGCATGAAAGAAGAAAAGATGATTAACAATGTAAGTATCTGTATTTGTGGCCATGGCCTGCAGCCCCGCTGTTACACGGACTGTTTTCTTATTAATAATCTCTGACTCTGTTTAAATATTTTACAGGTTTCCCGTAGAAAAGGCCAGACACATGAATCATTACCTTCACTTACATACACGCTACAAGGTAATTACAGCCCTGAGTAACACACTAACCCTTCAACCTGAAAATCTGCTGATGCAATGAAATAAGTCATATTCTGGGGCCACACGTGCAAATGGACTCCTCAAACTTAATATGCTCCTGTGGGATGGAGGCGGGCTTCTCCTCTGCAGACACACATATTGTAAGCAGACAAACTTGGAGCAGAAGCATCATGACAGTGATGGAGAGACGAGGCAGGAGGAGAGTGATTACAGTAAGTACCACCCCCTCTATTATTGAGCATTCTTGGAGATAATAATAAAAATATGGCCATGAGCCAGACACACACACATACAAACACACAGACAGACAGAGTTCAACAAAGGGAAGCCCCCTCCCAGCCCACCACCCCCTTGCCCCACCCTCCTGTCAAGTCCCATGGGATGGAGGACAGAAAAGCCGGCGTGGCCCCCGGACATTCCCCGACTCCTTCATCCATCCAGCCCAGTCCGCCTGACAAACTAATGGAGACTAATCAACTGTCAGGGCGAACACGCTGCCCACTACATCTCCCTGCTTCCCGTAGCATCCCCCTCCTCCTCTGCAACACCCCCACCACCATTTCAGACTTAACTGTCAAAGGCAGAAATAACTGAGTGATGGCTATATATAGCACGCAGACGGCTTCCTGGCCCGGTGCATACACACCCGCCAGTTCATTTCCCATTAACTCACCTTAACCTCCATTAATCTCATTCTAATCCCACACCTAATCTTAAATTAACCTCCACCTTTGCCTCAGTGGCGTCTTCATTAACAGATCATTTTCTTCCTTTTTAAAAGTACAGTATGTCAAAAAATAAATAAATAAATCAAAGGTCAATGGCAGAAAACTTTAAGATATAATTCAAAACTGTTTCTATTGATGTGTAATCGCTTCACTAGAATAGCTGTTATATGTTTTTTTCTTAGAATGAGTCATTTATATCGGCTTACTGGGTGGTGCACATATGGAGGCTGCCATATTTGTAATACCATTTTTACTACAGTATCCCAATTTGGACAAAACAATGTGAGTGAAGTGGGAACCCTCTGAACTTTAAAACTGCTGTACCAGCTTTGTTTAATGGGAGTTAGAGCACTGTTTGGAATAAGTTAAAGGTGCCTTAAAGGTGCATTGGGCAAGTTTAAATATTATATACTATTCTTTTCTTTCCTCCTCATGCTCTTACAATTGCCTGATGTGTAGAATGAGCTGATCTTTCTTCACTGCGGTGGTCTCTGATACTGTTTCTAAATGCTCAATGCGAGAAATTCCGGTATGAAACCTCAGGGGGCGCTTATTGGGGAGACAAGCTGCGCGTTCTCGTTTATCTGGCTGCACCTGCACCGGTGTTGTGCACCGCAAGTCCGTGCAAGTAACTGCTGCTAAAAGATGGAGAGCAGGTGCCTCTCAAACCCCGACTCAGACTCCAGTAAGACAAAGAAAAGTTCCTATTTGCGTGTTCGTGCGAGTTCACGACACTACAGAAGCCGCAGCAGATGACGCGTTCTTTCCTTCTTTCTTTCTTTCTTTCTTTCTTTCTTTCTTTCTTTCTTTCTTTCTTTCTTTCTTTCTTTCTTTCTTTCTTTCTTTCTTTCTTTCTTTCTTTCTTTCTTTCTTTCTTTCTTTGTTTTAAATCAACAGCAAACCCTCTTGTGTTTGTCTGCAGCTCGGTCACTCTTAGCACAATGTAAACAGCAAATTTCTTCTTCTACACTTGTATTATCGGCAGAGTAGGCGCTGAACGCCGCACGCAAATAGGAAGTGCAATGTTCTACTGTTTAGGCTATAAAAATATACTAAATGATGTCCTTTGGATTAAATTTTGGACACTACCCACTCAGGACACTTAAATTACAGTGGACGAGCAGTATGGAGGAAAATTGCCAAGTTTTTGTTGACTTTTATGGACCTTTTTGTTTCAAGCACCGGTGAAATGAAAGTTAAAAGTTGGGGGAAAAACGAAAACTATTATAAACTTCTTAAATAAGAACACAATGAAGTCATTCTGTGTGCTATATCTGATTTTACACAACACAGACAAAAATCTGCTGTGGATAGTGGAGCATTTGTGGATCATAAACACATTTTATGGATTATAATTTCAAAGGTCCAATAAAAACCTCCACCGTTTTAATCAAATGTCTTAAATCTAAAGCAGCTTTTTTTCTTCTCCCTTTAGTTCTGATCTTTACAAACTCAGAAGAAAAAGAAAAAACATCTACCTGCTGCAGTCAGAAACAATTCCACTCAAATCAAGTATCAACCTTCTGTAAAGGTACCTAAATGTAAAATATGTAAACTTTATCCAGCCTGGAGTTAACAGAGTTGATGTTTAACACCAGACCTCTCTATCCATCTGACATTGTTGGAATTGTTGGCCCTTTTACATTCAAACTGCATCTCCAAACATACATAAATACCATGAATCCTCCTCCTAAGAGAATAACAAAGGCCCAAAGAAGTCCCAGAGCCATGCATTCAAGACCTCTGCACCTCAGGAAGCAACACCCACCTTCCATCTCATAAACACCTCAGACTGGAGGAAGAGGAGGAAGGGACTGTAGTTAGTGTGCACCAGCGGACAGCTGCTGTCTTTGTAGAGCAAACTGATTTGTTTCCATGTTTTCATGCATGGCAGCAGGAGCCTCACAATCTCTCTGCAGCATCTGCATATCAACACTGGTTTGCAGCTCGCCGGGCTGTTCGGAGCGCACGGCCGGCATCTCACCAGCTGAGATGAACTGAACACAAACAGGTTTTGGAGGATCAAACCTGTGACCTTCAAAAAGCAGGTTCTAACTCTGCAGGACCTTTTTACTTTGTTTGCATCCCCCGCTAAGTAGGATGGACTCTGCTTTGCATAATTTATGGCCGCCAGCAGGATGTTTGACATGGATCAGTCTGGAAAGTTCCGTGTCATTAGCACAAAGCATGAACTGTCTGAAAATAAACGATAATGGATGCTGCTAAACAGACAACAAGCACTAATTAACACTTAAGTCATTATAAGAAAATTGTGATGAAAATTAGAGGCTGTATACCATCAGTGACAGATCTCCACATCTGAATCCTTAATGTTTTTCTCCTGGGGATGAAGTATAATGGCATTTTCAGAGGAAGCTGACAGATTAATCATGCTGGTGGTAAAACGCTGCACACAGCAGAGAGGTGAATACTGCACTGTAGATCAGCACATTAAACCTGACGCCTCACAAGCAGTGACATGATGCAGCAAAAAGCTTTGAGCTATAATGTCAGCCCTGCATGTGGGAGGGGCTGTAAATGACATTTTATGAGCCGGCAAAACAAAATGACCAGAACATTTCTGCTAAATGAAGCTGTGAAGATCAAGAGAGATTCACAAGACAGGATCTAGGGGATCAATCCAGTAAAGGATCTCAACCAGTTGGTAAAAGCCCATCTTACCGTCTTTTCCAATCAGGAAGTCCAGGTAGCGGTATGTGTAGGACACGCCCACTTTGGTCTCCACCTGTGGCCTCTTTAGGGTGGAGTAAATCTTCCCTGGACTGTTCTCCTCTGATGCTGGTTTCATCTTACGAAGCCCGCAGCCCATGGCTCCAGAGGTTGGTAGTCACTCAGTGCTCAGATCCTGCCGAACAGAGTAAACCATCATAAAACAGATGTTTTTCTTTCCTTCCTCACCCACCTGCCTCCAGCTCCATCTCCTTCCAAGTTCGGTCGCGGGTTAGCGACAAACCAAAACTAACCCTGGTTTTCGAGTGTGCACTATCTAAAGCTCTTTTTGCTGCAGAATACTTCCTTGTCTTTGCTGCATCCACCATTTTTTGTCGAGAATTCAAGTGAATCTGGTGTTGGCTCCAGTCAATGTTTGAATTAAAAAAAAAAACAGAAAAGCCTGCTCCAATCAAGAGTTTATCCCCACGGAGCACTACGCCCATTGGCTGGAGACAACATGCAAATCTCCACCCAGAAATGTCCCAAACACACCAAATCAAAAGGAAAAACTGAAATACAGAGGGGGAGAGGGAGTTGCAAACAAAGTCACTGCCACATGAGAGTAGAGGCCCGAAGGTGCGGATTGAGCTGGATTTCACTCACACAAGTCGAGTGTTTATTTTCAGGAGGAAAACTCTGGACTCTATATTTAAGTCGAGAAAGTAGAGGAGTTGTGCATAGAGTCCATTCTAACAAATATTTGCTGTAAACTGACCTTAAAGTAGAATCAGGAGTTTCCAAATGTAAAAATGTGTTCGTTGTAACTTTTTATGGTAGCTTTACCCATATTTTTTTTCATTTGTGCTTTGCATCTTGGTAAAAAGAGCCTCAGTAAACTGCGGAAAACAAATGCCATCACAGGGTCACTGAACACCAGACTCAGTTTCTTTTGGACTTCAGAGAACTTGGAGCCTCGCTCACTGTAAACCCAGATTTTGTTTGACTACAAACATTTTAGAGGTGATTCATTACTATTTCAGGTTTTGTTTAAACAGCATTTCGTGACCAAAGTAAAAAAGCTGTTTCTAAAACCTTGTGCAGCGCAATGATAAAAATTAGCAAAGAGAACTTGAACATGTCATATTTCTTATTTTTAATTTCTCAACATATCATCTGAGATCAGTTTTCCTCTCTCAAAGGTCAACAGTTAAAGGGACTAGAGGCAGGAATTGTGAAAGAATAAACATGCATGTCCAGTTTTTTAATATTATGGGTAATGAAGCGTTAAAAAAACAGAGAGAAAGAGCCCACCCACGTCTCTCTCCATTGCCGTGAACAGACTGTGTTCTGCATAATACGCTGCAATTCAGTGGCCGAATTTCCTGCGGTGTCCTGCGGATGTGACGTCAAATGACGCTGCATCTGTGTCCCCGACAGTTTTGATACAAGAAGGAGACGGCCGCAGTGAATTTAAACACTGCAAGGGATAGTTATGGATTCTTCTGCTGTCAGCAAACGATCCAGATCAACTGAAAGACCATTAAAAAGTGTCACTACGAAGAAAAAGACTTAATCAGCGTGGTAAACAACGTTATAGCTTCAGTTTGTGCACGCTCCCGTGACGGCTTGGCTCGTGGCTGCAGTTACCTGCAGCGCCAGTCGCGGCAGTCGCAGGTCTCATTTCATAATCTTGCCTCTAGCCTCTTTAAGTTTGACATAGATGTCATACACCGGTTCTGCAAACACAGCAAAGGCTCATGGGAAATACTTATTCAACAGGAATTGAACCTTTTGTGAGTAGATAGATAAGATAGATAATTTTTAATAAAGGGTCGGGGAAAAATCTAGTGCCAGTCAAAAGGGGTAAAAAAAACAAAAAAAAAAAAAAAAGAAGAGGGGGAAAAAATAGAGAGAAAAAAACAAAAAGGGAAAACACTGTGGCCGGCGAAAAAAAGAAAAAAAAGAAAACATCAAGATAAAAATAATAAAATATTATCGAGAACAAAAATTATTACAATTAAAAAAAAAAAAAAAGTAAAAGGAAAGGGAAAAAAAAAAAAATCCAAAAAAAAGTCACCCCCGAGTTCCTCTAAAAGGGAGGGGAGAAAAAAGGGGAAAAAGGACTAATTTGAAAAATAAAATGGAAGATTCGTGTTTTCATAAATGAATTCTATGGTTTTTCAGCAATGATATAAATTATAAAAAATTTGTGAGTACTTCCCCATGAATTCAAGTACTGTACTTTTCTGTCTGTGTAACGTTTACATTTAGACAGTGTTGTTGGCGTGTTCTGGTTTAATGACAGAGTTAACACCATGAATGTAAAGGATAGAGGTAGAAACACTCATTAATTAATTAAAAAATTACATAACGAGGTAGAAACGTTGCTTATGATTTTACTAACTGACCCTGGAAAGATGCAGTTCAACTACTGCCAACAGAATTATGCAATGTGCTTACAGTGTAGCATCATGCTGTGAATGTAGCAAGACTTATAGTGTATAAGTACAAACAGTATTTTTCTGTTTTCAGATTAACATAATCATAATCCGTAAAGTAGCTGAATGTACAGGTAAATTACTGCCAGGACATCCGTTATCTGCTCTATTACAGACATCTTTCTGAAAGTATACATCAACACTTACGCAGCATTTTTACATCATCCCACCAAATTACATTTTATGAAAAGGATATTAGGTCATAAACCACCAGTTGTGGTAACTGTTTAAACAGCTGATAATGCTGAAGAAACACTTTTTTTGGCTCAGAACAAGTTTTTATTCTCAGCAATGAAGCAAAAATGTTTAGTAACAGAGCAAGATCACCCAAAGTAAACAAGTGTTGATTTTTGTACTTTAGGCCTGCGATTTTATAACTTTTTGAGCCATGACCCCCCCCCAAAACATTATACTTTGATTTTTGGCAAGGCAAGTTCATTTGTCCAGCCCAGGTATCACCAACTCCAGACCTCTTGGGCCAGTGTCCTGCAGATTTTAGATGTTTCTAGATGTTCCCTCCTGTAACACACCTGATTCAATTGAAATGGTTCCCCAGCAGCCTGCAAAATTCCACACCAGCCCCTTGATGACCCATTAATTTAATCAAGTTCATTACAACAGCTAAACATCTAAAACCTGCAGGACAATGGGCTGAGAGGTCAGCAGCTGGTGGTCCCTGGTAGACCATTCAAAGTGCATCACGTCAGTAGATGCTGAAGGCCCGTATAGTGCGAGGGAAAAAAAAAAGGGGTAGAGGAAGACAGGGGAGGGAAGGAGTACGAAAAAAAAAGGAAAAAAAAAAAAAAGGAAAAAAAGGGGGAGAAAAGAAAGAAAGGAAAAGGGGGTGGATAGTGCAAAGAGGTCACCAACTTTCTGCAGAGTCAATCACTACAGACCTCAAACTTCATGTGGCCTTCAGATCAGGTCAAGAACAGTGTGCAGAGAGCTTCATGGAATGGATTTTCACGGTGATCAGCTGCATCCATCTATACATCACCAAGTCAATGCAAAGCGTGGATGCAGTGGTGGAAAGCAGCCGCCACTGGACTCTAGAGCAGTGGAGGAGTTCTCTGGAGTGATGTTCCAGATCGCGCTTCTCCATCTGGCAATCTGATGGAGGAGTCTGGGTTTGGTGGTTGTCAGGACAACGGTACTTGTCTGACTGCATTGTGCCAAGTGTAAAGTTTGGTGGTGGGGGAATTATGGTGTGGGGGTGTTTTTCAGGAGCTGGGCTTGGCCGCTTAGTTCCAGTGAAAGGAACTCTAAATGCTTCAGCGTACCAAGACATTTTGGACAATTCCATGCTCCCAACTTTGAGGGAACAGTTTGGAGCTGGCCCCTTCCTCTTCCAACATGACTGTGCACCAGTGCACAAAGCAGGTCCATAAAGGCCTGGATGCAGAGTCTGGTGTGGAGGAACTGGACTGGCCTGCACAGAGTCCTGACCTCAACCTGATAGAACACCTTTGGGATGAATTAGAGCAGAGACTGAGAGCCAGGCCTTCTGGTCCAACATCAGTGTGTGACCTCACAAATGTGCTTCTGGAAGAATGATAAAATTCCCATAAACACACTCCTAAACCTTGTGGACAGCCTTCCCAGAAGAGTTGAAGCTGTTCTAGCTGCAAAGGATGGACCAATGTCATATTGAGTCCTACAGAGAATGGGATGTCACTAAGTTCATATGTGAGTCAAGGCAGGTGAGTGAATACTTTTGGCAATATAGTGTATAAAGATGAAGGCCTGTTGATGGATTAAACAGGATTAAACTCATTTCTTAGGAAATCAAACAGAGGCAACCATGGAGGAAGAGAAGGTCTCAGAATTATGGATGCTGCCTCATCCAAATGGTTTGCAACAGCTGGACCCCCCCCCCCCCCCCCCCTCCTCCCCTCCCCCTCAGAGGTTGCATCCAGATGCAAGTAAAGCCCTATTGTGTGATTGAACATAAGAACGGATGGACAGATGGATGGCAGCGATGCCCTCCTCTTCCTCATCAGCTGATGAGCGACCACCCTGTAACTTTATTACGCTTCCTTATTCCAGAGTGTTGCAGGGCCGTAGCCGAATCCGTCGCTCCAGAGACGGCAGGACAGGAAGTGAGGGGAAGGCGGGGGCTGGATGTAGGAAGGAGTGGGAGGCGAAAGAGGAAGCGAGCAGACGGGAGCTCCGTTAATGAGGTGAACTGCAAGAATGGAAAAGGTGAGAATCAATCAGGGGAGAGAGAGGAAATGGGGGTTGCCGGGTTGGAGATTGTTCATCTGAAAACGGGGGGTGGGCAGCAGGTAATGCATGGTAAGTAGAGTCCAGAGACAGAAAGAGCATGCAATTAGTCTGTTGAATAGAAAATGGGTGATCAGCATATGACAAGGGTGCCGGGAGAGGGAAAAGAGAGAGATGAAGCAGGAGATTCATTACGGTTGTCATGAAAGGCAGTGTTTCCAGTAGCTCTAACATGAATGTGTGTGTTGGGCTTTATGAATCACAATCATATCTCTACAGGCTTCAGAAATGGACTGCAGGCTGGTGGGCTTGTGAGCCCGCAGAAAGCCTCTCAGTCTGTGTGAACAAAGCTCCAGCACTTTGAAATGCAGGGGCGCCCGCAGAGATCTTTTTTAGGGGTGGCCAGAGAAAATAGCAGGGTGGCCAAGGGTTATTAAAGAATTACATTTGTTTCTTTGAACCTGGGCCTTATTTCTGGAATTTATATGTGCATTTACTCATGAGTAACATTTCTGCATCACTCTGACTCCTTTGGACACTATTTAGATTAGTCGTAGATCCACGTATATCATAATGGCAGTGAAGGGGGCAGAGTGATTGGACCTCTGCAAGGCATTATCTGTAGGAAACTTCATTAATTTCAGCAATATTCTTCTAAATACTGATCAGAATATCTCTTCACGCTAAATATATAATATATATATATATATATATATATATATATATATATATATAAATATAAGACATAATCACAAAAGAGAAACATTTCTGGGAGATATAGGAACTTGTTTTAAAGACAAATGGATCTTATTTCAAGAAATCTTATAAGAAATTTTCACTTGTTCCGTTGGCAGCATTTTTTTGGCTTATTACAAGCAAAAAAAATAAAATCTTTTTACTTATTTCAAGAGCAACCAAGATTTTTTTTTTTGCATGTAATAGGCAGTTCAGTGTGTGTGTGTCGCAAACAAAGTACCTTTACAAAACGTCACTATTACGACCTCACTCACACTGAAAACCAGAGCTGAAAACAGCCTCAGTTGCCCTCAATTGCGATGTGGACAAACTAAATGGGGGTAGTGTGGTGTCGGGCCAATGAGGGCGGGGCTAAGTAGGTGCAAATGTGAAAGGGGCATTAGAAACTGGTTGAGGCAGTTCTGGGTGGTGCCTTCCTGGATGAATTTGCATAAGAAACGGCAAGTTATTTAGAAGTGATAGACCTGCGGGGGACTACGGCAAAAGAGCAATGGCAGAAAATCACAGGTTTAGTGTATTATTTTTATTTATTTAATTTTAGCTTTTAAAGATTTTGACATTCAAATACAAGCAAAGAATGCTGTGCCATGTTCATAGTACATAAAAATTAATATAAATGAAAAATATATAATTTTTGCAGGTGTGGCCAGCTTTTTGTTCAGGGGGCTGGCCACCCCTGGCCACCCCTTGGGGTCGTCCTTGTTGAAATGGTTTCAACATGTTTCAGACGAACTCAGATGTTGCATCTTTGCCTCTCACACTTGCAATGATCGGTTTGTGTCTCAAATCTGAATTTAAGAATAAAATAAGCTGAGCACAATCTGCAAAAAACGGCACAGTCCAAGTCCCCGAAAAGCTCTCCAGTCCCCCTGTTAAACTGTCACTCAGGATGCGGCGCTGCTGCTCACCACACAGCATCACAAATGACTCCACAAAACAACATAAAGAACGAGAATCCAAGTCTTGGATTTCCACTGTTGCCGACAGTTACTTGTAAATAGCTTTTATCATTTTCTCCCAACACCCTGAGGACAGACGGCACAACAAGAGGGAGGGCGAGGCTCTGTCGTGTAGTCTACCAGAGATGGAGAAGAAGCACTCAGAACAATAGCACTGGGAGGAAGTGGGGGGTGGAAGGAAAATGAAGTGGATGAGGGAAAAATGAAGAGGTTTGCATTTGCATTGCTTCTTGAGGCCGGCGAGGAGGCGTTGCGAGGTAAAGGCACACAGGGGTATTTTTAGAGATGAACTGACAGAGGAAATGTTATGTTTATGATTTTCTGAGACACTTTCTTGCCCAGAACCTCTCCTCTGAGGAGGGAGCTCCAGGCGGCTGCAGCCTCCTCTCACCCCATCTCACCTCCTCCTCACCCTGGTGTTTCTGGAGATTGACAGGCAGGGACTCAGGGACGCTTTGCATGAAAGACGGACACCGGGTAGATATGGAAAAGAAGAACAGGAAGAGGGCAATTGATTTCCCTTTTCCTGAATTAGCAACGATCCCCCTTCCATCTTGTTCCATCTTTTGTCTCCTGCTAATGGCGTTTTGAGGTTTTATTCAATAAGAGGTTTTATTCGATAAGTTTCCCTTCTCATGGCCAAGATTGATGTCGAGCTGCTTTGTTGTAGCTGGGTTGCACTTAGCTTTGGCCCTTTCAACCAAAACACCCAAAAGCACTTTGTGTTGTGTTGAATGTAAGAGAGAGACAAGAGTCAGTGGTGCATTTTCTGCACGTCAGTCAACAGGAGCTCATCAGCTCGGGGTTTACTTTCTCTCTTCTCACCGTCACCGGTGTCATAGCCTGGTACGTCTCTGGGGATTTGGCACACGTTTAAAGTTGAACTCATTGATTTTTCAGACACTTTGAAGATCTTTACTGACATATTATCACCTGATGCAACTGATTTCGCTCTAATCTCAGCAAGTAATTACTTGTTAAACAGTCATGAAGACGAGCAAATGGAAGCAATGCTTCTGTCAAGCTGACAGGTGGAGGAAACCCATGTTCAAAAGGATAGGAAAGCTCTCTGAAAGCTATAAATTATATTAGTTTAAATGGTTGAGCTTTTTGTATAAATACAAGTCTAAACAGTTGAGTGTCAGTGTGGAGCAAGTTTACTCTATTTGGAAGAAAGAAACTGAACTAGAAACTGATGCCTGAAACACACTTCAAAGCTGAAATGGAGATAATAGTTTGGGAACTGAAGATGTAACTGTTATAGTTTTAAGGGGAAAACAAGTTCAGTTTATTTCTCAGAAAGGACAAAGCATATTAATAAACATAAAATGTAAATGTGCAAGATTTTACCAAAGTAATTTCCATCTTTAGTCCCTTGGTATGCTAACACAATACAATAATAAAGTAAGAATAATAACAGAAGAAGATGAAAGTCCACAATAAAGACAAGGATATATATATATATATATATATATATATATATATATATATATATATATATATATATATATATATATATATATATATATATATATATATATATATATATATATATATATGAAGAGTTCTTTTCCAAAATGAGATAACCACCATTTAGAAAAAACGGAGTTAACTGCTTCTCAAAGAACTGTTCATTTACTTTTTGAATATTTTCACCAAATCACACTCACATGATGTAGAGGGTTTTAATTATGTCAAATGGAGATAGGAGGTTTGTACCCAACTGCGACGAAAGCAGTTAACTGTTTTTTCTAAATGGTGGTTAAGTCGTTTTGGAAAATAACTCTTCATATATATATATATATATATGTGTGTGTATATATGTCATAGATTTATCCTGATTGATCAGATTGTTAGATTTATCACTTATAGATAGATAGTTAGATAGAGTTGATAGATCAAGATAAATAGATAGACCTAGACAGCTAGCAAGATCAGAGTGTCAAGACCAAGGCCATAGATAGACTAGATCAAGACCTAGATAGATGTATTAGGGCTGTCAAAAATTAGACCTGATTAATCACATTGTTTCTTATCACTTTTAGAACATATTTAGTAGAGTTGTAGTCAAGCTAAACGAGCTAAACCGAGACACTACCAAGATCAGAGTTATCATTTAGACCAAGGCCAAGACAGACCAACTCAAGACCAAGACTAGTTCAGCTCAAGACCAAAACTGAAGATTAAGAACCCAACAAAAAAAAAACTTTCTTGAGACATTGCGAGACCGAGAGACCTGAGACTAAGACCAAGACAGAGACCAAAGACTGCTGCGACCGTGACAAGACCAAAGACCGCGAAAAAGCGGTCTTGAGACCGTTCTTGAGAACAAGTCTAATATTTAGGATGAAAGACGTCTCACCAGGAATTCTGCATTTATATTTAGTAGACAAGACTACTAACCCTGTCCTTACATGTCTCCCTAAAGTCCTTCAGACGGCAGCAGTCTAGTTCAGAATGTTGCTGATACGTCCTCACAGGCTAACTTCACAACTGTCTTAATGTGAAGCTGAAATTCAGGTCTGAATCCTGGACTACTCACAGATTTGTGGCTTGGTTTTAGCTTTAAGGTTTTAAGACAAAAGTTAATTTATATTCTGCATATAGCAGTACGAAAAGATAATCTCTTTTTTTACAATGGGATTAATTTAGGATTAATCTTTTGACAGCCCTAATATATATATATATATATATATATATATATATATATATATATATATATATATATATATATATATATATATATATATATATATATATATATATATATATATATATATGTATATATATATATATGTACACACACACATATATATACTTTGTTGTCCTCAAAATTGTTCATACCCTCCCAATAAGGAAAAGCTAAATTCACAATAGTAATTCAAATAACAAGAGACTAAAGAAACTAGTAATAAATAAAAAATTTACATAATTATAGTTTAATGAAATAGGATATTTAGTATTAGTATTAAAATAATAATTAAGAAAAACAAAAACAAAGAAACAAATCTGTCCCAGACAAATTAGAGCACTTTGCTCATGAACAAGGGACCAACATACCTGTCAAGAAGTGAAAAAAAAACCCAAACATTTTTGAACATTACAAAAAACACCTGATTGCCTCAAAGTGTCGTTCAACAAAACTTTAGGTCATAAGAGCCCTATGTTTTCTTGTTTCATTTTTTGTGTGTTTGTTTTTAGTATTTTTTCTAACAATTCAAAACCAATGTCAAGAATTTCATAGAATTTTTATTCATTATTACTTTCATCAATTTAACTTATTTCACTCGCACCTGATTTTTCCCATCTTTAATGGGAGGGTATGAATAATGTTGAGGACAATATATCTCTATATTATAAAAACACTATATATATATAATATATATATATATATATATATACATATATACTGTATATTAGGGATGTAACAATAATCGCTAAAAAGATTAATCGGGATACAATTTCAGCTTTCATTTATTTCAGCTTTTAATTATTGTAAAACCATCATCATCATGCTTTTAAACACTCACAGTGATGCTGCATATAAATATATATATATATATATATATATATATATATATATATATATATATAGTACAGATATATATATATCCTCCTGGTCTCAGACTAGGAGTATAAATCTAACCAAGATCTAAATTGAGATGTTAAAGTTCTAATTTGTGTCTCTTTTTTTTTAATCCAAACCCCAAGCACTGTGTTTGAAGCCAAGCTGTTGTGTTTTGTGCAGACATTGAGTGTCCTTCCAAAGCCCCCACAGTAAAAGATGGCAGCATCTCTCCGAAAGCACCGCTGCTCCATGCCACGGACACCGATGCATCCCCACACCATTACAGATGCTGACTTTTTCAGCTTTCCCTGCTAACATTTAGAACTGGACATCAGTTTTTCTGAAAAACAGCTGAAACATGGACTCATCTGTCCACAGATCACGTCTCCACTGTCTTTTTATTCAGTGATATTGTCCAGAGTTGTTACTGTATGGCTTCCTCCTTGTGTAATACATACAGTTCAGGTGACATTTTGGATGCAGAGGTGGATTGCTTTTCATGAACATTTTTTTTCCAAGGACTCCTGAGCTCATTGTCTCTATTGGTCATGGTATGATCTGTTTCTATGTGTGTGTTTCTGTACTTGCTAGATTGTGAGGACAGTTAACCAACAAAGCGAGGTCATTTTTGGAAAGTGAAGGCATTTTGGTTTCCTCACTAAGAAATTCCCCTTTTTGAGGATCAATATGTGGTTTTAAAATTTCGGTTATAATTAGGTTTTGGCCAGGGTTGGGGCAAAGGTTAAGTTTGTGATGGTTAGTTTTAGGGTAAGGGACTAGGGAATGCATTATGTCAATAAATGTCCTCACAAAGATAGAAATACAAACTTGTATGGGTGTGCATGTGTGTGTGTCTGTGTGCGTATGTGTTTTTGTTAAGTGCTGCCTAAAGGATCAAAGACTTCAGGCACCCATCAGTAGTTTTCTGTCCTTGGCCTTTACAAACTGAGATTTCCTCAGACTCCCTGAGTCTTTTCACTATGTTCTCCTCTGTAGATGCTGAAAGAAACAAGGTTCTTTACAATCCTGAGTTTCCTTTTTTTTTTCCCCCTTTAGCCAATGATTCTCTAATCAAGTTTGTCAAAACATTTTGAGCCAAGACCCATCTGTGCTTTGAAGACCTGAGCTTTTGGTGGATGCTACTTTTATAGCCAATCCTGACACCCTAACCTGTCACCAGCTAATCTCTAATCTTCTGTCCGTCTTTTTATTCTTTATATTTTCTAAATACAATGAAGTTTAACAACAAAGACACAGATGAATGATGAATTAATTTTGTCATATTTCATAAAAAAAAAAATTCCAAATTTTCTGTAAATGCAGTTTGTACGAGCATAGCCTCTTCTCTGAAGGACAACCCCCCACAAAAACCCGCTAACATCTGTTTTTTGTCTTCAGTGGAGAGGGGTATAATCATCGTTGTGTGTAGGTCAAATCACTCTGCAGCAGTTGCTTCAGTTTAAATTAGCAGTGATGGTAACGTTACATCCAGGTGGTGATGCAAATTGCC
The DNA here is from genome assembly GCA_023101725.1 of Atherinomorus stipes. Classification (NCBI taxonomy): domain Eukaryota; kingdom Metazoa; phylum Chordata; class Actinopteri; order Atheriniformes; family Atherinidae; genus Atherinomorus; species Atherinomorus stipes. The sequence goes on from JALJCO010007456.1 coordinate 110,799, forward strand.
CTGTTTGGGGTTGGAAAGGTGACCCCAATGAGTGCGAGTTTACACCTCTTCTTCCTCTAATTTGTTTTCCATCAAGCCTTTTTTCCTGAGAATATCAAGTTTCTCATTCCAAAAGTTTGTTGCTAACCTTGTCTGTCAAGCATTTGGTGCTCTGCAGATTGCACACACTTGACAAATGGGATCATTATCATATGAGAGCAAGATCCTCAGCCTGTAAAACTAAAACAATGAAACAATGAGCTATATTAGGCTTAAAGCCTTGCAGAGCTGCAGACTTACATGGCACATCTTTCACTACAGGCGACAGCCTTCAGATTATGTCATTTGGTTAGCTATTCATGTGAAAATGTTGGCTTGTGAGGCTTTAAATTGCAGTTATTATAATTATTAAAACGTACATCAGCGTGGAGAATGGCCATTCAAAATCCCTGTCTTCAGCTTACAGATGTTTCAGCGTCAGCGACAGCTCTTAATGCTGTCTGACTGCGATCGTCTCCACATTACAGAACCATGTTACAAAGCTTTGATAGTAACATTGCTGAGATCAAACCCAGCAGCTTAGCAAACTTCAGAGCGGATTAATGGAGGAAGACAGCGTAAGGACACTAACAGTGGGTAATTAGGACATTGTGTTCTTGTGTTCGTCTCCTTATAGTCTTCTTTTTTAACCTCACCCATTTCCTTTCTCTTTCTCATGCTTTATCTTTAGCTTTTTTGTAATTTTCCTGACTTCTGAATTTTGTGATCTGATAACTGTGTTTGCTAGAGAACACTGCTCGTCCTGCACCACACTCAGTTCAGGACAGGAAGACGACTATGAAAAGACAAGCTGAGAACGGAAAACATCACCCCAGAAAGTGAAAAGAAACATGATATGCGGGGAATCCCTGGAGCTGAAGGTTTTTATTTACATTTAGTGTCTTACAGCCTCTTAGATCTGTGAAATTGCAGGTTTTGTCACATTTCCTGTCATTTTAGAGCGTTTTATACCCGTAAAGTGGTTCAAACAGCTTCTGTTTGTGCAACAAGTTAAAATTACAGATTACCAACAACAGAGTTGGTAATTTCTATACAGTGGGTACAGAAAGCATTCAGACCCTTTCTTTTCCTTTGTTTATTGCAGCCATTTGCTAAAATAAAAAGTTCATTTTTTTATTAATGTACACTCAGCACCCCATCTTGACAGAAAAACAGAAATGTAGAAATTTTGCAAAGTTATTAAAAGAGAAAACTAAAATATCAATGGTATAAGTTTCAGACCCTTTGCTAGTACTGAGTAGAAGCAGCTTTTGGCGACTCAGCCATGAATCTTTTGGGAATGATGCAACAAGTGTTTCCATCTGGATTTGGGATTTCTGCCAATCTTACTTGCAGATCCTCTCCAGTTCTGTAGGTTGGATGGTGAACGGTGGTGTTCAGCCATTTTCAGGTCTCTCAGGGATGCTAGTTGGGTTTAAGTAGAGCTTGGCTGGGTCAGCAAGAATGGTCAGAGTTGTTCTGTCCACTTTTGTTTTTAGCTGTGCTGAGGGATTGTTTGTTGGAAGGGGAACCTTGGCAGTCTGAGGTCCTGCACTTGGAAGAGGTTTTCTTCCACGATCTCTGTCTTGGCCACATTCTTTTCTTCAACTGCAACCAGTCGTCTGTTGCAGCTGAAAAACACTAGATGTGCTGCCACCACATGTTTAATGTTGGGATATATTGGGAGGTGATGAGCAGTGCCTGATTTTTCCACACATACTGCTTAGAATTCCCGAATGCTATCTTGGTTATAGACAGAGAATTTTTTAAGTCTGGGAGTCTTATGTGTTTGTGGTAACTCTATGCGAGCTATATGTTGCACTGAGGAGAGGCTTCCATCAGCCACTCTGCATAGCCCCGCTGGTGGAGGCTGCAGGATAGTTGACTTTGTGGAACTTTCTCCTCTCCCTCTGCATCTCTGGGCTCAGCAAGGTTTTGGCTCTTTTTACTTTCTCACCAGGCTCTTTTCCATGTTGCTAGTTTGGTTGGATGGCCGGGTCCAGGAAGAGGTCTGGTCGTCCCAAACTTCTTCCATGTAAGGACTATGGAGGCCACCGTGCTTTAGGAATCTTTAGTGCTGCAGAAATTTTGTACCTTGTCCAGATCTGTGCCTCACCACAATCTGTTTGAGCTCCATGGACAGTTCCTTCCACTATGTTTTTCTTGATGCAGTGGTGTAGGTCTGATATAGACAGGTGTGTGTTTTCTATAAGTCAGAGTTTTTTAAAAAGCGGACTAATGGGAGTAGACTAGGAGGATAGAAGAAATGGCAATTGTGGTTAAATATGAATGCTGAAAGGGTTGAAACTGCATGTGTTTGTTTGAATAAATTTTATTCATTGTTTTTTCTGTAAGATGGGGTGCTGAGTGTACATATGAGAAATAAAATTAATTGATTTTAGCAAATGGCTGCAATGAAACAAAGAGGAAAAGTTAAAAGGGGTCTGAATACTTTCCGTACCCACTGTATACAGTAGATCGTGACAAAAGAAACGAGGTGATAAAACCCAGGTTGTTAGTTACTGCGGTGCGTTTGCTCATCTGCTGGGGAAGTAGATAAGTATGGCACACGCCTGGCACACTTCAGGTGTAAATAAGCTGAGTTCATGGTGTATCGGGGAAAATCCCTTCTCTTTTATGCTGATACATGTAGGTGTTGAAAGTTAACCAGACATCGCGTGTGCTTCCCTAAATGTTCTTCAACTGCAGTTTAACATTTGAAATCCTGATTTAAGCTTCATTACTTTCTCACCACAGTCTCCCTCAAAATGCGTTTAATTGATTCCCTATAAACCCAAATCTTCTTATTTAGTGAGGATACAGTTGTTGCTTTCAAGTTTGACTGGGACCAGTTTCAGTTGACTGAATTAAACTGGAAAATGAGTTTAAAGGCCCATTTGTGCTCCCTTACGTCCGTTTCAAACGTTGCCATATGTGGCTGCCTTCGTGCGTGTTTTAGGCCCAATCTCAATTCTCTTTTTTACCCCTTCCCCTTGGCCCTTCCCACTTAAAACAAAGCTATGAGGGGTAGGGCTGAAAGGCAACCCCTACGCTGCAAAAACTAAAATCTTAGCAAGTATATTTTTCTAATTTCTATTAAAAATATCTCATCACACTCAAAATAAGACAAAATTACTTGAAGAGAAACATTTCAGTGAGATATAAGATGTTGTTTTTTGGCAGTCAGTCATTTTCTGTACAATTTCCAGTTCATGGTGGGGTTGCGGGAGAACTATCTCAGCAATTATCAGGCGGGAGGCGGGGTACACCCCGGACAGGTCGCCAGTCTGTCGAAAGACCAACACAGAGTGACAGACAACCATTCACACTCACATTCACTATAGGGACAATTTAGAGTGACCAAGTAACCTAACATCACGTCTTTGGATGGTGGGAGGAAGCCGGAGTACAGGAGAGAACCCACACATACACCGGGAGAACATGCAAACTCCACCCCTCCCCAGCCGTGAATCGAACTAGCAACCTTCTTACTGTGCATACATACCAAACGCGATTTGGGTGTCAAAAATGCACCTGACGCCCAAAGTTGGACACTGGGTCGCTAACACGCCAAACGCTTGATTTCCAGTGTCAAGATGCCCCCAACGTGCATCGAGGGGATGCCCAGCCAAGGCGTGCTCAGCGCATTGGGAGGGGCCCTCCTTTTTCTTTTTCCTTTCACTGATCTGTCTGCATCATGGTAGATGCAGGAGAGAGCGGCTCAGCTTTATGTGATAAAGCTTGGGAATGTCGTCATTGGGCGTTTCTGCTCCATATATGGTTCACCAGATAATTCCAGGTGTTCTGAGTGTGATGAGTTTCATCAGTTTACTCCAGGAGCTGCGCTCTGACGAGGGGCACTTTCAGCGGTCTGATCCGGCCCAGTTTAACAACCCGCTGCCCCGATGTGGGGCAGCATTATAAGCCCATACCTCCCATCAGCACAGCAGGTCATCAATCCGCCATTCAGACACCGGGACCGGACGCAGATCACAGTTTTTCCTCCTCTGTCTTCAGAGAGAGAGGAGGTTCCCCTGGTTCTTCCTGGTGTTTCCCGTCCTGTCAGAAATTGTGTGTCTGTGTCATGACATTGAGTCGCTCTTTGGTTGACGCCCCACGTCAAGATGCCAAAGTTGAGATTTTCTGAATCTGGTGTCTGCCGCCTGTGACACGCATAATGTGCGTCAAACATTCAAAATCTCCAAGCTTGACGTGCAAAATGCCTCTAGACGCCCCACAACCGACCCACATAATGCGCCGCAGGGTTTTCGACGCACGGCAGCCATTGACTTTGCATGTAAACCTGACACCCTTGACGCCCAAAACTGCGATTGGTGTGTACGCATCGTTACTGTGAGGCTGTGGTGCTAACAACCATGCCACCGTGCAGCCATACATGCCGTGCAGTTTTAAGGTAATATGTCTTATTTCAAGAAATCTTATAAAGAAAATTTTGCTTATGCCACTGGCAGAATTTTTTTGCCTTTTACAAGCAAAAAAAAATCTTGTTTTTACTTATTTCAAGAGTGGCCAAGATTTTTTTTTTTTTTTTTTTTTTTTGCTTGAAACGGCGCTTTAAGATCTGGCTCCTTTCAAAGAGCCATAAATCCCAATTTGTAGATCTCTCAGTGAAAAAGCATCTACCAAAAGAAAAACTCAAAGTATCACTTAACTAACAGTGCAGAATGGCACAAGGGGAGCCACAAGGCATGATGGGAAATATTCAAATAAACCCACCACAGGGCCTACACTGAGTTTGATTTGAAGTATCTTCATTGAGCTAAAGAATGTAAATTTGTATATCCAACTTTTCTTTGTTTTACATTAAAACCAAAAAGAGATAATTTGGAAACATAAAGACAATTTTTCATGTTAAATGAACAAATTTCTCTCTAATTAAACAAACAAGTGCCTTAGTTGACTTTTTAGAGTGTTTCTTCTGCGGCGAGCATAAATGTGCCTTAACTGGACTCAACAAGTTGGGAGTGAAAATAACAGCTATTTAAATGTGAGCAGATTTAAAAGCCAGAGTTAGTAATCCGGTTCAGAAACACTTTTTTTTATACTAGGTCAAATGGTCCTTCAATCCTTACAGTGGTCAAAACATCATGTATTCATAAAAAGGAAGGAAAAAAGTCAGACCTCTGTGAGAGCTGCAGCTCTGAAAAACTCTGACCAACGCCTGCCATTTACACCAAAAGGCAGGAATTAGTCATTCGCACCAAATAGGGGATTATCACGCTTTCCGGAACTTTCTGGAATCTTGGCTTCCAGGCCATTTTAACAATAGCTGTCACTGCTCTGTTACACTTTGTAAATCGGATAAACGCCAACCATCCTTAAGTTTTCATTGATTCCCAACTGAAGTGATGCTAAGGAAGAAGTAGATCAAAGTGATCGATTCGCCGCAGTGAAGGGCCAAACATTATAATAAAAACAACGCAGCACGTTTGTTTGTAGCCGGCAGACTGCACAGCTGGCGTTAGCAGGCTAGCGTTAGCCAGATTGATGACGTGCCTAACTTTGTGCAGCTGAAAACACACAAGCATCTGAAAGCGTCTCCTTTCTTGGCAGTCCCCAGTTGTTCCACTGGAAACGGGAGGGTACAGACCCGATTTTCAGATGCTTGTGTGTTTTAAGATGCACAAAGTTAGGCACGTCAGCTAAAGCTAGCCTGCTAATGCTAGCTGTATTGTCTGCATCATTGAAGTGCCGACTACAAACAAACGTGTTACGTTGTTTTATTATAAAGTTCGGCTTTTCACTCTGGTGAATCGCTTTGATCCACTTCTTCCTTGGTTTCACTGCAGTCAGAAATCCATGAAAACTTAAGTAGGGTTGGGTTTTATTCAATTTACGAAGTGGAACAGAGCAGGGACACTGAACTGGACCGGAAGAGAACCGGTTAAGTGTTTCAAGTTCTGGAAACCGGAACACAGAAGCGTGATAATCCCCTATAAGAACGAATCGATGCCTTTATGCCTCGTCTCTGTCCCTCCCCCCTCCTCGTCCCCACGTGCACCACTTGGTGCGCCCCTCACTGTAAATATAGCTAGCGGATTGCTAACTGCTGTCTGCCAAAAAAAAAAAACCGAACCAAAACAAAACAACAGATAAGGATTAAGTCTTGGAGGCGTTGACGTTTGCAGTGTGGACTTTTTACACTGCAGAAGAAGTTGGAGGTGAGTGAATTAAGGCTTAGAGACGTGGTTTGTCAGCTGTTTACTTTCAAGCAAACAAGCTATCCACTCGGCTGTTATCGTTAACCTGCTCGTAAAACATCGGCGCACAAGTCCCTGTGTTTTGAAGGCGTGGTTTCAGGTGGTGTGTTTTTTTGTTTTTTTAAATGTAGCTTGTTTGAACCATTTTTCCAACATTGCCAACCTCAGCTTTCACTGTAGGAGTTGTTAAAAAAACACACAGAACCAACAGTGGATTATCAGGAAATGTCACAGGACACATAATTGATTTGTCCAACAGCCGAGTGTCATCGGTGTCCTTCTCTAATCCTTTGAGGTTCAGCGTAGCAACCAAAAAGGTTGACATACTGCGCTTGGAAATCCCCCCTCTTCCCTTTCCTCCTTCCTGCCAGGCCACCTCCAGTTCCCAGCTGAGATGATGGAAAAGAAGTGAGAGAAAATGACAATGGACGTTGGTAAGGGATGTTAATGCTGTGACCTTTGAAGTCGCATTTAAATGCAGTGTAGCAGCTGACTACTGTAAATCTCTGCAGACTCAGCAGATCAAAAACCAGATTTTTCCTCATCTTTACTGATTTACAATGTCGAATAAACAGAAGATCCTGCTTCCTGAGATGCTTCTGTGGTTTCTGTTTTTTCTTCTATGCCACTGTTGGAACATAAAGCGAGGTAAGAGACAGGAAGGCAGACAAGCAGCAGAGAAAAACAACCTATTTAGACTCCGAGGCTACTTTGAAAGGTGGACAAGCTTATCAAGAATAGATCACTCTGAGTCACGAGCTTTCCTTTCATCCACCCACTTTTTACTTGACTCCTGGCCTTTATCATGCACACTTATAAGAAACCAACAGCAAAGAAAATGACTATCTTTGTGAGAAACCTTTCTCAATCCCGCAGCCTGATTGCAGAAACCTTGTGTGCTTTCAAGAGAAAGCCTGTTGCAAACTGGAGCGCATGTAAATGTAGTCGGTGTACAGTAACAGAATTGATACCATTAACATATCCCTTTTATTAAATGGATTTAATGCTACTCTACCTAGAAAAACTAATACGTTTGCATGACTCTGTAGATCAAGATAGGCACAGAACATTTTTCATGCAGATTTCTGCTGGAAATCAAAGTGCTCACTGGAATCCATTTTAATAAATGAATATGAAGGAAGCAGGTCCATTTATAGTGTTACGATTTTCAAAGGCACCATTTAAGCCAACCTGAGTTTAAAGCTCAATAAAGGCTAGAATACTATGTTTTCATCTGTTCCCTACAGACATGGAACTTAATTATTTTGATTTAATCTATCGGCACTACTTTGCCATGTACACTATACTGATAAAAGTATTGGAAGGTCTGCCTTTACCTTCACCCTTTCCTTGATCCATAAGGTTTGACAATGGCGTTGGCTCACCCCTTTGCAGCTATGGCAGCTTCAACTGGTTTGAGAAGGCTTTCCATGAGGTTCAGGAATGTTTATGGGAATTTTTGAGCATTCTTCCAGAATATGAGGTCAAGCACTGATGTTAGACAAGAAGCACTGACTTGCGGTCTCCACTTTAACCTTCTAAAATGTGAGGTCCCATATTTGTGAGATGTTGAGAACAGATGACCAATCTGTATCAATATGGGCATTTTAGAGACCTCACCTGAGCTGGAATCCACCTTACTCCTAACCCCCATGAGCCGCTGTGTGAAAGATGCGACCGACTTCCGGTTAGAATGGAGCCGGCATCTATTTACTGCACATGCCAGACGTTTCAGCAAGCCTACTCCACTTTGTACGAGCTTTTTAGATAAACTATGTACTGTAGGAGCATCAGCCGTCACAGCTCAGACGGGACAATGTTACAATCCCTCTACCTTGTGCAAGCGACTTCATTTAGTACGGCTATTGTTATAGCCTGAACAGTACTACATCTATATTCTGCGATGCACACCCAAGCAAGTTCACGACACTACAGAAACCGCAGCGTTCAGCGCCTACTCTGCCGATAATGCAAGCATAGAAGAAGAAATTTGCTGTTTACATTATGGACAAACAAAGAGGGGTTGGCTATTCATTTAAATCAAAGAAAGACAGAGAAAGAAAGAAAGAAAGAAAGAAAGAAAGAAAGAAAGAAAGAAAGAAAGAACACGCGATCTCGTCTGTTGCAGCTTCTGTGTTGTAAACTCACATGGGTGCACATCGCGAAGGTAAGATGTAGTACTGTTTAGGCTATAAAATATACTAAATGATGTTGTTTTGAGTAAATTATGGACGCTACCCACTCAGGACACTTTGATTACATCGGATGAGCAGTATGGAGGAATATTGCCAGGTTTTTGTGGACTTTTATGGACCTTTTTGTGTTGAGTGCCTGTGAACTCCATCATATGACAGTCGACCGATAACTAAAAGCCTTCTGATCTCCGGCTGCATTTGAGATATTAAAAAAGTGCTTAAAAGTCTTGCTAAGCATGAGGGTGAGTTGAAAATGAAGGCACATCATTCTGTGGGTGTACTATTCCTTTAAAGACACACAACGTAACTTTTAGACCTTAAAAATCTGTGTTTCTGACTCGTTTTGATGTCACACCAACATTCATTATGCGCATTTTCGAGCTGTGAGTGCCCAGAGCCGTCCCGGGGCTCAGAAACAGCACTATGTAAGATTCCCATCCGGGACGCGACCGTGACGTTGCAGCAGACTATTGGTTGCAGCACCGCGTCACTCACTAGCAACCGGATGTAAACCAGGTATCAACGTCGCGGGTGTTTTGAATGCGCATCATGTCGAATTCAGTAAAGAAACGCAAGGAAACATCACCGGAGGAAGAGAGGAAAAGAAACAGAGGAAGGGACAGAACAAGAGTCAAGATAAGACTGTCTTTTACTGGCTGGAGTGAGCTTACAGTACAGGTACGAACAAGATGGATGCTAGTTTAGCCGCCGATAGAGGGTGCGTCACTGAGAAAACTGCTGAAAGTTCCGTTGTGTGTCTTTAAGAAAAGCCAAAGCGCCTGATTTGATCAATTTTTGCAATAGGGTGAAAACCGTTATAAGTCAGGAAATGTTGACTCTTTCCATTATGCCGATGGAAGGACGGCCGGTCTCGTTCACGCCCGTCGCAAGGAGGGTTAGGGTTAGAGTCCACACAGAGGCTTCAAGTAAATCCTGAAATAGTCTAAAATCTTTGCGGTATTTTACATTTTCTTTGCATGGAAAATTTTTATTTAAATCCATAACCAATCTGGAATCCAGGACAGAGAGAGACCGGGACCAGAAGATAATTTTTTCTCCCCATTGACTTCCATTCATATTTTTTTTGTTTTTTAGGTCCCATGGGGCAGAAGCAGATGGGTGTGACTATACAGAACATCCCTGATGTGATGATGTCCACTTCGGCATTTTGCAACTGTTTAACTGGCCCTAAGAACATGCGCTTTAACATTCACCCTTTTGTTCTCCCCTCCCACTTACTGTACAATTATTTATGTTAACTTTCACTCATAAATAATCAAAGTAAGGTATTAGAAGGTACAGGTAAAACTAAATAACGTTGCAATTTAAAGGAGTCACAGCTACAATCACAAAACTCTGCAAAAGCTCACCAATAGTGATCCATCACAACTAAACTGCTTATTTTCCCACAAACGCTGATTCATTGTGGGTAAATCACCCCGACCGGACAGCGAGGACATGTCCATGTTTCAGTCAAGAGCTTGAAGTTAAACAAGAGACTTAATGCCACATTTTTAGAAATCAAGGTTCCAGCTAAAAATTAGGAAATTACCGGCTGCATTCTTTCAGAGAGATGATGAAAGAAATCCCTAAATGAGAGATTGCACTCCAGTTACAGAAGCCAGAGGAACAAAGGCTAACCCAGATTTGACATCATGTCTGTAACGCTCCACTGCACACTGATTTAAAAGAAAAAAAAAAATCAATTAACAAGTTTTTATAAAGGAAAACTAATTGAACTTTCAGTGTTATAATAAGCCGGCTGCATGGAGGAATACAGCCCAAAACCTTAAAGCTGAAGACATCTCCACCATCTTTACCATCAAGAAGGCCGTTGGTTCAGAAGGTGGAATTGCTTTTTCGGCTCATTGAATTAGCTAATTTTGAATAACAAGGACAATGCGTATTGCTGAGGATGAATGGGACAAAAATACTGAGGACAAAGGATGATGAGTGAGGCAGAGGAACAGGTGAATAAACAATAATGCCTACTGAGGATTTTCAGCATGTCCATGTGTACGACAGCCTTGGCCCAGCTCGTCTCCCTACAGTCTCAAGGCCCAGTCTGTCCTCACACACACAAATACCCAAGTACACACTGATCGAGGGAGCTATTGCCATGGGAACCAACCCCTCTATGACTATTCCCTTCTCCGGAGAAGAATAGGCACCAATCGCTCTCAACCTATCCCTCTTTCATTGTCACATTCTCCCTTTCTTTCCTTTCTTTTTTTTTCTGAGCCCCATGAGCTCTCATCCCACCTCACATTCAGGACCAGTTTCCCCCCCCCCCCCCCTCTCCTCCTCTCCTCCTCTCCTCCTCCATGTGCAGTAAACACTGCTCCTGTTCTCCCCTCTGCATGTTTCCAACAGTCATGAGGCTGGTTTGTTGCATTATCTCTCCATGCTGGGATTTGTACATTCCTCACAAGCAAAAAGCAAAAACATTATCGGAGCTCAGCCTGCCCTGGAATAATGTTTTCCAGAGAGAGATGGTTTGTTAGGTAGAAAAGGAAGAGAAGAGGCTACCTGATGTACAAAAAACCAGTAAAAACTTCTTTGGTTGCTCCCCTTTTTCTGTTTTCTCTGAAACACAAATGAGTTGGAGATTTCCCGCGAGTGACTCTTTGCTTTCTGTGAACTCGCCCCAGGCAGGTCATTTTTTATTAAAGCCAACTTCTTCGCTTTTCATGCACCCCTACGACATGTCTGTGTTGGACATTAGCCAATCAATATACTGCAATTTTCTGGACCACCCCCTTCACAACAGGAGTCAATTTGCCTCGCGGAAATATCAAGGGAGTTTTTTCTTTTTCTTTTTTTTCCTCCCAGTTCAAGGCTAAGCTACATTACTGGCTGACTGTATTGGGTCATGTGATTCTCGTCTTGTTCCATCGGGTCGGGCCGCAATAACTTTCCTGAAAGGTTTAACCACTGTCTCCCTGGGGAGACATAGGGAAATAAACTCCAACCAAAAGGAGTGAGACAATACATCAATCTTCATCGATTTAAAGATCAACGAGCCAATAACGAAGGTTCAAACTGGAAATATTGGTTAAACATGATAAAATATTTATCTGAAAGACATATTTATGAAAAAAATGTGGCATTGTTTACATTTGCTTAGTAAAGAGTACAATAGTATGAATGCAAAAGGGACATCTGTAATAATATGAGTGCATTAGATACCAGTGCAATTGGGACAAGTGCTGCAGAGGTGACATGTGCTTCGAGATAAGAAATAAAAGGAAAAGGGGGAAACTGTGCAATATATGCCTCGTGGACACTTTTCCGTCATTTCTTATTCAATGTCTGAGTTGTGATGTCACTGTAAGTCATGGTTTATTTGTACTGTCTATCTGTATATAGTATGTACACATAGACTGTTATTTTTATTCATTTATTTTTTATTTTTTTATTTACTGTTTATTTTGTATAATATCAACCTGTGAGGGGGCCTGCAGGTGGGAAAAGCCAATGGATATAATCTGGCCAATTTATATTGTTAAAATGTTCATTAATATGCATTGTCGCCCCTCTTTTCTTAAATATATAATGTATTTTGACTGTGATATAATGTCACAGATGTGGTATGTAACTGTGCTAAAAGTCAGACTGATCTACCTTATTCAATGAGTTGCAAAAATATTTGATTGGAGACTAAAAAAGTAATTTTTCTCTTTTTTAGTGCACATAAACTGTCTGGTCCAGGTTACTTAAAGAACAACATTTAATTTCTCAATCAGACATAAAGATGAAAAACTATTTATTTCTACCCCTGGACTGGTCGGTCATGGTTGCTTGTCTTACTGATTGCTGCCTCCTGAACAATCTCAAATGGCAGACACACGCAATTTTAGCACATTTTTGGGGGTGCTGAAGCAACCCTAAAATTTGAGAGGTTTTATATACTGCATATATTTTAATGGATGTGATTTCTTTTTTAATAAACAAACTTGAAAAGTGAAAAAAAAACATACTGTACTCTGTTGAAATGTAATCTTGTCACAACAAAAATACAGCAACCCCCACCCCTAAAAAGTGGTTTGATCCCGCCCACCTCATATTTTTCAAATAGCAGTAGCAAGAGCCTAACTTTGTTTTTATGACAAATATTTTAAATGTTAGTTAGGAAAATTGTCAGAATCGCCATAAATAAGGAGGATAAATGGGGTTGTGATGGATCTGGTTCACCGCTTAGACACAACACCTGCATGCCTAAAATAAGCTTCTCCCATCCAGATAAAGCTGAATTGGGATTTTTTAAATAGCAGCAGTAATAACTTTGTTTCTGGATGCTGGATGATCAAAACTTAAATCTAAAGTTTGAAAATGATCAGAAACTTTGTAAATAAGGAGGAAAAAGTGGGTTTTGGTGGATCTGGTTCACCATTGGAGCAAAGCAGCAATATGCTGGAAGCAGCTTCTATCACAGCTTCTCTCTTGATCACAGACTTTTCCAAATAGTGCTTTGCTGGTTTTTCACAAATGTGGGGATGAAATTGTGTCAACCTGTAGAAAACAATTAAATCTATCTTTCCTGGCCGGGCAGCTCTCTGGGTGCTGAGCACCCCTGATCCTAAAACCATCTCTAATGGCAGAATTTGTGATATTGGCAACAAATTCAATTAAATTCAATTTGTCTCCAAAGGCATCCACTGACTCAAGATAAAATATTGTGATAAGACTTGAGATGTAAACTGTTAGTGACCAAATGTCTTTAAATGCCCCAAAATCCAACATCTTATAAATGAGGATATTTCCTCCAACTGATTGATTTTTGCTCCCGTTTTTTGTTTTTTCTAATGGTTAGAATTCATCTTCCTGAATCACTCTCGGGAATCAAATCCTTCTGTCTGTCCATTAGCTAAACCCACGTTATCCTTCAAAGTCACCCGGGACTGCAGATTTAACTGGTGCATCACCTGTACAGGTCGGACATCCTCCATTAGGAAAACATGTTCAGTTTTAAACTGCAGCCAAAGAAGTGGAAATTTAAAACTGCATGAAAATAGACATTCTAAGATGCCCCCTCAATCTCTTTAATTATGAAATGATGTGGTTTGTTGTGTCCGTCTGTGGGTGTTTGTCTATATACACTAAGTGAAGCAGAGCCCACGTTATGGTTTACACCAGCCAATGTTTGCCAATTACCTTAATCAAATTTACACCCCACAGAGGGATTCACTGTGTTCGGATCAGATGGGAAACATAAGTTGATTAAAATACATGTTTGCTGAAAGACTGGAGCGAAACAAAATCAACAGTTTCAGAAAATACACAAACTGAAGGCTCAGGGAAGTAAAGAGATCGTAAAATAAATTACATCTGCAGAAACGCTGCTGCTGCGATTGTAACAGACACGTGTGTGGTGACACTTATAGATCACAGAGTTGGACTGATTTCAAACAGTTTCTTCAGTCAAAATCCAAAATGTCCCATTTATTCTTGTGATCCTGTGCTTTAGAATAATGTGCCAGTTTCAGGTAACATTAAATCATTAAAGGTCATAAATCTGCAGTCATAAATGTCATTGAGTCGTCAATAAAGGTTAATGAATTTGACTTTTAAAAAAAGAAAATTTATTCTGAAAAGCATTGTTGCTAAAGTCAGTGATTGTAATTAGACACCTTCAGAAATTTAATGGCTGCTGTTTTTACTTTTTTTTTTTACAGACAAGTTTCACGGACATTTCCAGTTTACTTCCGCAGTGATTCCGGTTGAGTAATATCTGCGTTCATTTACATTCTTTGGACTTTTACCCAATTGACAAGTTTGATGATTCCATTATGGATGAAATGATCAATCGGACACTTAATCATGTTAAAAGCAGATATAATTTAAATGAGAGATGTTCAGTTTTCCTTAGCTTCCTGTCATCTTTTGCAGAAACATATACGTATATATTTGTAGTTCTCAGCTCGATGACTGTTCTGTAAAGTTACTACAGCAATAAATGATTTTTTTTTTTTAAACTAAAGTCCCTCGGTGATCTCAGGACTTTGTCAGATGGTGCCAAACTGGTCATTTAGACCTCACTGGAACCTGAGCTAACCTAAAATTTTAAATAATTTTGATCTGCTTCACTTTCACAGAGTTGACCTTTGCAGAGATCACATTTGCATATTGTAGCTATGATTTGATGGAGGTTTAGAGCTAAAACTGCATCAGTCCAAGGTGATGTTCATATTCGTCCTGCTTTTTTAGGCAAGCCTGAACCTTTTTCATTGGTGCTATGTGCCATTTTCATTTATATTTCAAGAGGAACACTCAGAGCCGTTTCTTGCCCTCTGTGGCCTACGCAAATGTGTAGGGCCCCACCAGCCAATAGGAGGCCCTGAAGCTAAAAAATCAGCCTGATCTCAGGATTACTTGTGTTTTTTTGGGTTTTTTCTTAAATGCGTGAATGAAACTTAATAGGAATCCAATTGAATCAGGCTGTTGTGAATTGATTCATTACTGATTCATGAAATTAGTGGTGATACCCCGCCCTTTGCCGTGACTCCAAAAGTGTTTAAATAGACCTTGTGGTTGCAGAGAAATACTCATTTCATTATAATAATGCAATTTTCAAGCAGAAGCCTAAAAATGGGCACAAGGCTCAAAGGGTTAATAATAAAAATCCTCTTTGTGTCAACTCAGAGAGAAGTTGGCTGTCTACACTATATCTTTGGAGGAAGAATCACACGGGTTGTCTTCGGCTTGTTATCAAGTTCAGATGAACTTCAGGAAGTATTTACGACGAAATAGTGACGCATGAACAGTTGTGAGTATTAAATAGAGACAGAGAGCATGAGAAAGTTAAACACCGTGAAGGAAGCCGCCATGCATCGTTGTTGATGAAAGCATTAACTGACAACTGATCCACTGAGTAAAATTAAATCTTTTCAGCCTTTAATAAGTAAACAGCTGCAGTGTAAAAACGTTTAAAGAGGGTGTCACAGATCCTGACACAGTAAAAACAATTTAATCTGTGAATACCACAAATAAATTTCCATTCCTCCATTCTGAAGATCAAAAGTAGATATCAGACTTTTTATATTCACTCAAAACTATCTGCATGTTTATTGTGTTATTAGCCTAATGGTAGATTTCCTCGCAGTTTGGTTGAATTAAGACATTTACACTAACGGTTGTTTTCCCTTTTGCCCTGAGTAATGATCCTATTTTCAAAATGACAGTGTAGCAGAGCACGACCCAAACCACAATCACTTCCACATTTCTAACAGCCCGGCTGCAGAGCGGCCACTGAGGCGGCCATATAGGGTTTCTACAGGTTGCTGTTCCCCATTTATGTGTGTGTGTGTGTTTGTGTCAGTGTGCGCACACATGCAGATGATTTACATGGTCTCTTTGTGAGTGCTGCATTGTTTACATGCTCATGCCATGTGTACATGTTGCATTTATCCACGCTTACATGTGTGGAATTGCATGTGCTGATGTAGATTAGGAGTAAATGTAAGCTTTGATTTATTCGTTGGTAACCAAGACAACATATGCATGCAATTTCTTGGTTGTCACATGGTTTATATTTTGTAAAGCTATAGTATATGTATACACATGTAAGCGCTGAGTCTTTTGTGTGTGCGTACACTTGTGTATCTTCTGTTTGTTTGCATTGCTGATGTTTGGGTCTGTTTGGAATAAAAATGTTTCGTGTAAATACTCTTATTCAGACAAAAGTTAATTTGGATCAAGACAAGTGAGTTATGGAGATTATTGTTCCATATTCTGAAATTCATATTGAAATGATCCTCATCATACATGGGCAGCTGTATGTTAGTGCAACGTAGTCCTTCCAGCTTGTATTGCAGAGTTTCTCTTACTTTAAAGAGTTGATATTTTAAAAAACTGAAATGACTTAAAGACGTTAATGCTAATAGAGGATATTTTTGGACCAAAGCAGAACCAGTCAGTGTGCAATAGAAATGTGTTGCATGAGATTTTAAAAGAATTTGAAATTGTTAAAAGAGACACTGAAACCGGTTAGATAGTGTTCATTTACGTCGAAAATCACCGTTTCTGGAAAGTCATGCAACTCTCTGCATGTCAGTTCCTCCTGTTCAAACACCAGATGCATGTAAACACACATCATGACTGAAATGACGTTTTCAGGCCCACACAGACGGTAGAAATGTTGTTCCTGTTAACATGGTTATTGACATCTGGGCTTGTCCTGCTCCATGTCTTAGTGATTTGGTGGTTGTCTTTCCAATCTTGATTTGACTGACTGCATCATTGATTGCTGTAATGATGATTTAATAAACTGAGCAGCTTTTGCACATCTAAGGGATCTGAGGTTTCACAGTCTGTGGCTGTAAACTGTGAGAGTAGGCATCCTCAATCCAGTTCCTCGAGGGCCGATGTCCTGCAGGTTGTAGAAGTTTTCCTGCTGCAACACACCTGACTGGAATCAATGGGTAGACACTTAAAAACTGCTGGGTTAAAAGGGACCAATTCATTTCTGGGTTACTTCGACCAAGAAAGTTGGGTTATTTTTCAGGTTCAACCTTCAACTTTCAGGTTGAAAATTTGACCCAGAAATTTGTTATGTTGACTACAATGTTGGGTTATTTTAACCAGGAAGTTGGGTTGATAACCCAAATGTCTGGATTGGAATAACCCAAAAATTAGGTGGTCCCTTTTTAACCCTGCAGTTTGACCCAGGAGTATTTAGTGTGTAATTAGCAGACTTGATCGATGCTTGACATCAAGCTCTGCACAAGTCTGAGTGTGTTGCAGGAGGGAAACTTTTAAAACCTTCAGGACGCTGGCCCTCAAGGACCTGGACTGATCATTCCTGAGCTAAGGGTGCATTCATGTTGGGAGAGTCCAGGGGACTCCATTCGAATGGGTCGAGAATTATGAATAATTTCAAACACTATTTGATTTATTTCCTTCTCACACTGTGTCACACTGCGCTTGACTTAAGTGGTCTAAACTTTCTGCACATCATGCAGTTACAGCAACTTTTCACTAGGGGGTAATGTTTCCTGAAATGACCATTAATCAATAGGAAAGTCCACATCTACACTAGGCCGTGTAAGTGCCTAAATATGTATGCATTAAGCCTTTACCCCCTATTGTCCACTTTTATCCAGTATTTAAGGGTCCCTCATTCACATATTTTTTTAGCCGGACAAAGGGGACGTGTAACGGTGTGTTCAGACCAAGCGCTATTTGGGCGTCAAGGGCGTCAGGTTTATATGCAAAGTCAATGGCTGATGCGCGTGGGGGAGGCGTCAAAAATCCTGCGGCGTGTTTCGCGCGTCGGGCGCGGCGTCTGGTCGCATTACGCGTGTTTTGCACGTCCAGTTTTGAGATTTTGAGCGTTTGACATGGGTTACGCGCATCAGACGCCGGAGTTGGAAAATCTGAACTTTGGCGTCTTGACGCGGGGCGTCGACCAATCACAGCGAGTCATTACACAGACACACATTTTCTGAAGAACCAGGGGAATCTCCTCTCTCTCTGAAGACAGAGGAGGATAAACTGATCTGTGTCCGGTCCCTGTTTCTGAACGGTGGTTTGATGACCTGCTGTCCTGATGGGATGTACTGGGCTTATGTATGTAAACTGGGCCGGATCAGATGGCTGAAAGCGCCCCTCGCCAGCGCAGCTCCTGGAGTAAATGATGAAACTCATCACTCTCAGAACACCTGGAATCATTTGGTGAACCGGACACAGAGCAGAGACGCCCGATGATCATGTTCCCTGCTTTATTTATCACAGAAAGCCGAGCCGCTCTCTCTCCTGCACCTGCCATGGTGCAGACAGACCGGTGAAAGGAAAAAGAGAAAGGAGGGGCTCCTCCCGAGGCGCGGCGAGCGCGGCTTGGCTGGACATCTCTCGCCGCGCGTCAGGACGTCAAGACGCTGGAAATCAAGCGTCTGACTTTTTAGTGACCAAGCGTCCAACTTTGGGCATCAGGCGCGAATTTGACGCCCAAATCGCGCTTGGTCTGAACACACCGTAAATGGCAAGCTGACAGGAACAGTCAACAGCCTGGATAACTTCACCGTTCAATAAAAGGAAGTGACGACAACAAAACCCACCGCACTGATTGCAAAGTAGCCTGAACAACATGTTGCTCAGCAATAAAAGTTTTATAGTCATTTGTTACTTTTAGCAATATTGCCACCTTATTGTAAGTCCAAATAAGAAAAACTTATTTTCTCTCAGCAATTTCTGTTCATATGCTGATGTAATACAAATGCGTCTCTCAGTGAAGTTCAGATGGAAGGTCAGTACTTTGCTTTTGTCGAGTCTTAAACGATTCATAAACGACTGATTGGCTGCAGATAAGTCCATGTTTTGTTTTTTTTTTATTTTTGGGCACTAGTGGCCTCTATGCAACAGTGTATAGTGACAGGAAAGGGGCAGAGAGAGTGGGGAGTGACATGCAGCAAAGGGACCTGGACCGGGAATCGAACCGGGGCTGACTGCGTTGAGGAACTGTAGCCTCTGTTCATGGGGCGGCTGCTCAACCAACTGAGCTAATCACCGCCCTGATAAGTCCCTGTTTAACATGAACCGTTTAGTGTAGACGTGGCCAAAGAAGAAGAAAGTCTGGTTCACTGACTGGTCTGGATCAAAGATGGCTCGTTGGCTGCGATTAAACAGTAGAGTCCCACCCATAGACCGTTAATAGAGAGGGACGAACCTTCCGCTACGTCACCAGTTGGTTTCTAAAGAGCTAAAAGTGAAGCCAGTTGGGCGTGTCCCACCGTGGCCATATTGCCGTGTCACTTGTGTCGTCACTCCCAGAAAATACTAAAATCGGCAAAGGCATGCCGCTCCGAGCCGCGAGGCAAATGATTGACAGCTGATGTACTCTGGGCTAAACACAAACCAAGTTAACTCGAAACTAAGCGGAGCTAACGAAGATTAGCCCCCTAAGCGGTGGAGTAAAGGTAAGACGCGCTTAGACTTGCTATTATCTGACTAAAAACCGCTGCTACTCTGCTACAAACTGAGACCTTACTGAAAGCAAACAAGGAGCTAACAAGGAGCCACCGGTCGAAAGGCTGGCTTCCGGTCTGCCGCATGTCAATCAAAAGAACGCCCCTAATTATGTGTAATTTCAAGATTAGATAACATCTGAATGGATGAGTTATAAAAAATATTCACCTCCCCTCACAGTTGACATTAAAGGTGAACTTGATCTATTAAACCTAAAATGATTTGTTGAATTGGGCTGTAATCATGTTTATTTCTGCTGTGAAGTTGGTGTTTTTAACATGGGAGTCTGTGGGGATTTGCTCTGTTTTGCAGCCCCTAGCGGACCAAGGAAGAATTACAGAAAATGATTTCTTCAGGGTAGCCTCATACAGTAGTTGGCCACTGGAAGTTGCCACCTGGTCCCACCAATGTTAGTTTAGTCTGTGAGTTTCTATTTTTACTTCTGTTTTCAAACTGAAAGCAGTTTTCACCTGAAGCTGTTTGAGCAGCAGACGGGCCAGATATCTTCCAAGTTGCAATAAATGAATTGAAGTGAAATTACTTTATTAATCCCAGAAAGGAAATTAAATATTATAGTAAGTTTGGTTTTTTTCCAATAATAAAACAATTCATATATAAAACCAACAGTATCACAAAGCAATGCAGCACGTCCTCCATCTCATTCTCTCTCCGGTTGACTGGATGGCCTGTTTGCTTTTACACTGCAAGCACACCAGACCAGGGTTCACTTGAAATGAACAGAGACCCCTGGTTTTCAGGCAGACCAGAGTCCATCTCTTTGGTCCACGCCGAAGTTTGAACATGCGTTCACACTGCTTCAAATG
Source organism: Atherinomorus stipes (assembly GCA_023101725.1). Lineage (NCBI taxonomy): Eukaryota > Metazoa > Chordata > Actinopteri > Atheriniformes > Atherinidae > Atherinomorus > Atherinomorus stipes. The sequence goes on from JALJCO010007456.1 coordinate 131,019, forward strand.
AGCTGTACCATCCGTGGAAGCAGACCAGGGTGCATTTCCCTCCATGGATACAAAACCAACTAATTTTATCCTTGTCAACACTTTTTCTAACTACTCTTCATTTAATGTCCGGGCTTTTCCTCCTGGACTCAGTGACATCACACTCAGACACATTTGCTTCCCATGCAGCTACTTTAGATTGATCAGCTGACCAATCAGAGAAAGCTGAGCCTTTCATGATGGGAGGTTTAAGGAGACAGGAGCTGAAATGAGGCCACAGTGTGCTGTAAATGAGCAGGACAAGGGTAGTTCAAGTCAACAAGGATCCAAGCATGAATGTGTGTGAGGCAGAAAGGACTCCTGACCCTCTGACACTGAAGAGTTAAGGCAGCCCGGTGCGCCACATCTCACCAGCTGGAACTAATTATCAGCAGTTCACTGAGATTGAGCTCTCTCGCTCACTTTCTCTCCTTCTCACACTCATTTCTCTTCTTCCCTCTGGCTTTTCCTCTCTCTCTCATGCCCCTCGTCTTCCTCCTCCCTGACACCCCCACCCCTCTCCTTCACCTCCTGCCAGCCCCCCAACTTGTTTTCCCTTTAAACCTCACATAAGTACACACACTTGGATGAATGCATGTCTTGGAGAACATGGTGTAAGTGTGTAAACATCCACACACAGACATGGATATACCAGCTTGCAGCTGCGCGCGAGAACAGGGAAATCCACGCTTCTATGCTTCATAAATTCAGCACAGTGGCTCACAAATCACCTTCTCACCGCTCAGAGTTCAGATCTGTTTAGAGATAAGTCTCCTCACTGACCAGCGGCCAACCAGCAATGTGAAGGAGCAAGCATCCATGTGTGGCAGCTGGGGATTTACAGCCTGTTGTTGAACACGCTACTCAAAAGCCAAACTTCTGGCTTGCGGCATCGGTCTAAAGAATCAGCTGTCTGTGGTAAACACTCACCACCATGCAATCCAAGTTTACAGTGGCTGCCATCCAGAGGAACAAGCGTGCGCGCGGCAACACATCTGTTAGGAAGTTCAAGCAAACACACATGCCGGGAGGTTCTCGCGCAAACAGGAAGCAAAACTTACCTGGTTCACAATGTAGTTGAAAAGTTCAGTGTTTGAAGACAAATCCAACAGCTGGACCAGAGATTTCTGCAGAAAATGGCATTCTACTCAGAGGAAGAAAAGCGTAAAGAGAGGATGGAGCGCCGGCTCAGATCCTGTCCGATAAGCTGCGAGGTTACCGAGGAGCAGACTGGCTTAAAGGAAACACAATCCTCCTGCAGGCGGCAGAGAAACAAGTCTGTCGGCTCAGCGGCAGCAGCTCCAGCGGTTTGCTTCGTCTTCCCTCCCTTCACCATCTAACGGAGCTCAAACACACTTGTATGCTCGGTAGGTTTAGGTCATGCTCAAAGTATGTTCTGCAAGCTCAGGGAAACCACATCCTGTCACATATTTACCTCCCTCCCTTCTCAACCTATCTTTCTCTGTGGTGATCTCTCTCTCTGTGCAAATGCCTCCTCTCCTGCGTCTTTCTCTCGCTGCCCTGTGATTGTCTGAAGCAACTGAGCGCTCTGACCCAGCGTCTGCTCATAACAGCCTCTGCCTCTGTGTCTGTCTCTCCGGCAGCCGCACCGGTTCCACACGACTGACTGAAGAATCCATCTGAGGAGAGGACGGGGAGAGAGGAGGGGAGGGGAGGGAGAGGAAGAGGGAAGGAGGAGGGGGGTGACAGAGAGGAGAGAGGGGGATTTATTGGGAAATACCAGAGCTGGAGAATGGGAAGAGAGGATGGAGGAAGAGGAGGTGGGTGTTGCTTTAGACATAAAAAAAAGGCTTAAAGATGGGCAGAGTGAAGTAAAAGACACTCGTTTGCAGAAGCACTCGGTTGACATGCTCATCCTGTGGCTGAGTTTCCAGAGCTGATGAGAAGTTTGACTTAAAAGGTTAGTTTATTGAATATAGATGCGAAGCATGTGTGATCCTCAGCACTTTTTCCCCCTCTGTACTGGTTATTCATATTTAATACATCCGGGTCAGGACCCCCTGTAGAGCTGAATTTATCATCTAAGCCACATCTTATGAGGAACTACTGAGCAGCTCTCTGATATCAACTTTGATTTCCAACGCAGATTGCTTCATTGCTTCCACAACAGCAGCATCACAGGTCCATGTTGGTGCAAGCATCCTAACTGCACCCGTGTTAATGAAAGAAGATTAAAATTCAATGTTGTATTACAGTAAGTGAATGTTTTCCCCATGACTAAGGATGATGGATATGATCATACTCAGACTTCAGTAATGAAGTCTGTGGCTTCTTTAAAAGCCTCATGAGTGTCTTAATGAAATTTGGGTAACTGTCTTTGGAGCCATTTTGGTTAAAGGAATAGTACACTCAAAGAATGATGTGCGTTTAATTTTTACTCACCGTCATGTTGAGCAAGACTGCGGGGCACTTTTTAAATATCTCTAATGCACCCAGAGATCGGAAAGGTTTTTGTTTTCCCCCAACTTTCATATAATGGAGGTGAGCAAGACTCGAACCAAAAATGTCCGTAAAAGTCCACAAAAACTTGGCAATGTTCCTCCATACTGCTCATCCAATGTAATCCAAGTGTCCTGACTGGGTAGCGTCCATAATTTACTCCACACGACAGCATTTGATATATATTTTTAGCCTAAACAGTAGCATATAGCTGCCGCAAAGCGCGCCCCTGCAAGTTCACGAACACTATGGAAGCCACAGCGTTAAGCGCTTACTTTGCCAATAATGCAAGTGTGGAAGAAGAAATTTGCTGTTTACATTTTGCTAAGAGCGAACGAACTGCGGACAAACTGGGACAAACAAAAGAGGAGTTGGCTACTGATTTAAAACAAAGAAAGGAAGAAAAAGAGAACGTGCGATCTCATCTGCTGCAGCTTCCATAGTGTCGTGAACTCGCAGGGACGCGCTTCGCGGCAACTACAGTAATGTACTACTGTTTAAAGGTACAGTGTGTAAAAATAATCAAAGGTCAATGGCAGAAAACTCTAAGATATAATTCAAAACTGTGTTCCTACTGATGTGTAATCGCTGTACTAGAATAACTATTATGTTTATTTTCTTAGAATAAGTCATTTATATCTACTTGTTGCAGGGTGCTCATACGGAGGCTGCCATATTTGTTCAACCATTTTTACTACAGTGTCTCTGAATGGACAAAACAATGTATGTGAAGTGAGAACCCTCTGAACTTTAAAACTGCTGTACCAGCTTTGTTTAGTGGGAGTTAGAGCACTGTTTGGGATCAGTAATGCCTTAAAAGACAAAAAAAAAAAAGGTATTTACTCATAGTCCAGTCATAGCTACACCAGAGATCACTGGATCCACTCACAGATAAAAACATCTTCATGTCTGGGAGAATTTTGGCTGAACATTCACAACAATGCTTGGAATATGAAGTGAAAGCAAACATCACCTCTTTCAAATACCCATCTTTACCACTAGATGTCAGTAATTCTTACACACTGTACCTTTAAACTATAAAAAATATACTAAATGTTGTCGTTTCGAGTAAATTATGGATGCTACCCACTCAGGACACTTGGACTACATTGGACGAGCAGTATGGAGGAATATTGCCAAGTTTTTGTGGACTTTTATGGACCTTTTTGTTTCGAGCCCCACTCACCTCCATTATATGAAAGTTGGGGGAAAACGAAAACCTTTCCAATCTCTGGCTGCATTTGTAATATTAAAAAAGTGCTCCAGAGTCTTGCTCAGCATGAGGGTGAGTAGAAAATGAACACACATTATTCTGTGGGGTGTACTATTCCTTTAACTGTTGTGGCTCTTGTAGAGATATTTCAGGGGTACCAGCTTTTATTAACCCCTTAAGAGTTCCTTCTTGAACAGAGCATTAGTTGAATGGGCTGAAAACATCAGATGTACGGAAAGAAACTTCTAACTTATTCTTTGTGGTGGGTAAAAATATCGGTTAATCAATGCACCATAATACTTCCCTGTGCAATTCAATATCAAATCGCAAATCCTCTGAATCAATTCACCTCCTGACCAATGGGGGTAGCAGTGCGTGTTATTTACATTGTATGGACAAAGGCCCTGTTAGATCATACAACACCAAAATGGCATACCACATCTGGTCACATGGGCATGAAAATAAATATTTTAAAATCTACAACAGAGTTCATACTTCTTACTGAATCAATATTGAAGCATTTAAATCCATATTGAATCGAATCGCATCAAATAGCAACCCAGAGGATCAAAATTTAATTGAATTGTGAGATTCTTAACAATACCCAGCCACTACTTATCCTAGTGCTTCTTTGTATCTGCTCATGGTGTAAAACACAACGCAGTCATTAAAATAGAAAGAAACTGGTATCAGTGTTGTAATCACAGCTTATTTAGACAAAAAAAATGTTAATCCATCCTCAAATTCCATATTTAGGTTATGAGATATGAAGCAGATCATCTCCAAAGGCCAGTTTTAGAAACAACTACAACTGTTTTGCTATGTCTCAGCCTTGTTTTGTAATGTCACTCTAAACCAGGAAAGCCCAAGTCCAGTCCTCAAGAGCTATCGTGCAATTTTTAGAGCCTACCCTCTCCAACACACACAGATCAAATGGGTAATTCCTGCATGGAAATGCCATTCAGCTCTACAGAGGCCTGGTAACGAGCCAGTCATTTAATTCAAGTGTGTTGGAGATTGGATGCAAACTGTGCAGGATAGTAGCTCTCGAGCACTTGAGTCGTTTAATAGGTCAAGTTTACCTTCATGTCAACTGTGAGGGGGGTGTTTTTTTTTATAACTCATCCATTCAGATGTTATTTAATCTTGAAATTAGACATGATTAAGGGCGTGTCCTTATGATTGACATGCGGCGCCAGAACCCCGGCCTGCCGACCGGTGGCTCCAAGTTAGCTCCTTGTTTGCTCTCAGTAAGGTCTCAGTTTGTAGCAGAGCAGCACAACAGCAGTTTTTTGTCAGCTAATAGTAAGTCTAAGCGCGTCTTACCTTTACCCCGCCGCTTAGGGGGCTAATCGTTGTTACAGTAGCTCCGCTGAGTTTCGAGTTAGCTCGGTTAGCGTTTAGCCCAGAGTACGTCAACTGTCAATCATTTGCCTCGCGGCTTGGTGCAGCATGCCGTTGCCCATTTTAGTATTTTCCAGGAGTGACGAGCACGTGACACGGCAATATGGCGACGGTGGGACACGCCCAACTGGCTTCACATTTTGGTCTTCAGAAACCAACGGGTGACGAAGCGGAAGGTTTGTCCCTCTCTATTAACGGTCTATGGTTGCAAGCCTGGTTTGGATTATGGCAAGTCTCTTAAGGGCCACATGTGGGGCAGATGTAGTTGTTGGTCTGGATATAGACTACATATTTTGTGAATTTTGTGGGTCAGAGGTGTTTCTAATACCGGAGCAGTCCTTAAAGCAACCCTTACCGATGTTGCATTCTTACACTATTTTTCTAATAGGGTAAAATGCAATGAATGAGGTAATGGAACTCTGAAATACAAGACAGACCCACCATTAATCAAAATAAAATATTATTCCAATCTCTAAATATTCAATGAAAACTCCAACCAATCCTTGAAGTGGGGTGCACCCCTAGGATTGGCCAAGGGACCTGTCTGCCAGACCTTTGCTTCTGCATTCTGCATTGGGAGGCAGAGGGAATGAGGTGTGTCTTAGGAGTGAGGCGGGACTGTTTATATTCAAATAATCTTGCTGTGCTTTCTGAAATGCAGGATCGGTAAGGGTTGCTTTAAGGCAACTTCCCTGTGGACCACATGTGGTGGTCATGTGACTGATTTTTGGCAGCCGTCAGTCAAGGCCAAATTTGGGCCAAACAAAAGGTATATTTATGAGTAACCATGTAAAAAGTTCTGTTACCAAGGTTACCAGGAGTGCCATGTAAACATATGGGAGATGTGCTTATGATCTTATGGCATTAAAAAATCCCAGTTTCCCATGAATGGTACAACTGAAGGAAGCCAACATCTTCACCCTGGAAGGTGTTTTCCAATAAGTTTGGTTTGAGTGTCTGAAACTTTAGTGGCAGCTGGGATTGGCTCCAGCCTCCCTGTGATGGATGGATGGATGGATGGATGGATGGATGGATGGATGGATGGATGGAAATCCATTTACATCTAAAAATCTTTTTATGAATCTACATGCTGTTGTTCTATCGAATATAGAACAACAGCATGTGGACAACAACAACAACAGACCATGGTGTCATAGTTTGAGGGCAGCATATGTTTATTAATAAACTAGGAAATAAAATTTAAAACAATTTCTAAAGAGTTTGAATTCCACCTACCAATACTCAGCTTGGCTGTCTACATACTTATGAAACAGTGGTGGCAGTATCATGATGTGGGCTGTTATGCCTTCATTCGTGAAACAGAAATTTTCTGGATGTGTGAAAGAGAGAAAAAAAAAGGCTTTATGTTATAATACAGAAATATTTATAATCACTGCTGCTCTTTTTTGGACCATGTTTGAAGTTTCTATATTAATTTGGCTTGTTTTACTCATGCAGTGCAGATATTTGTAATCATTTTGTTTTTCCATTGCTCATTCTGACTTTATTACAAATAGAGACATAAATGACAAAATATTGTATTTGGTTATTTTTCTTTAGTTAGAACAAGAACTGCTTCTCCCAGTGAAGCCAGTAATACATTGTTTTGCTTTTCCCATAATGTGGGTTGATACTGGCTGCTAAACTTCAAGTATTTGTCCTTAATTCTCTTCCTTATCATTCTGTACAGGAGTAACTAAAGAGACTGCATAACAATTTGCAATAGCTGTAATAAACTGTATTTCCACAAAGCCTTCTAAATAAGCAATCAAAGATGAGCCTGAACAGTTAATCAATAATGCAAACATCCCCTTAACTAGATAGGGGCCACAGGCGGGCGAAATGTGGTTAATGATAGTATTATACTTCATGATCA
>JALJCO010007457.1:0-90328 GCA_023101725.1 Atherinomorus stipes
GAAAACTGAAGTGAAAAAAAAGTTTTGCTTCATACGGGATGAAAACAAAGAGAGAAGTTCATTCTGTTTGTTCTTGCGCTGAAAAACAACAAACTGTTTCAGGATCATCTCATCCCCGCACGGCTGCATATGCTGGTACTGGCTGTCTCTCTCTCTCCCAGCCCTCCCTGCTACACTCATCACTTGTTTTCTCTGCTTTTAATAACCTGTTTCAGTTCTGAGTTCTGTTTAGATTCTTAAACATCACATTAGTGTTACAGGTAAACACAAAAAGCTGAGCAGCCGAGCGGGTTTCACGCTCTGTTCTGAACACTGCCTCTCTTCCACCTCCCAAAACATCCACGCCTGCACCGTCTCTCCCATAATCATGTTGTGATCATGTGAAAAAGCATGGAATATTAAATATTAATGATAGATTTATTCTCGGAAAGCAGCATATGAAATGAATTAATCATGGCGTACATGGCTGTCTAGATTCCTATCCTTCATCCTTATCTGCCTTCATGTGCCGTGAGGACGCGTTGCAGGAAATTAACAGTGGCCAGAGAGAGAGGCTGTGTGTGTGTGTGTGCATGTGAATGTGTACTTTGATCTATCACTAAATGCCACATTTTACCAGCTGTTCGTCCCACGTGTTATCTACGCACAGCAAACAGCTCTAACCGTGTTTGGACCGCCTCACCGGCCTGGGTGGTACCGTTGATCCGAGGCAGCCGCAGCATGATGTCGCTGGTGGTTTGGGAACAAGCTGACTCTGATGATGCCACGGTGGTGTCGGTGGACGGTGGCCTGCAGGCGACACATTTATAACATGAAGCCTGGATGGAAACTGGATGTGGGGTCTGATGGATGTGAGGGATGCGACGGAGCTGCAATGTAAGGACCAGGACTCCTTCATTTGACCAAAACTAAAGACAGTAACTGAATATTTAAAATACGAATCTATAAAGTTGTACTCCTCTTTATATATTTTTTAGCTCAGTAGCTAGTATACAGTAGTACTGCCTGAGAACTTTGAGCCCATTTTGTTGTTGCTGCATAATTATGAACTGATAAATCACTGGATTCTCCTGAATGTCAAAAAACTTCATTTTTTTCCCATCACGTGAACTGCTTAATGCCTAAATCCGATTTTTTTTATTTATTTTTTTTTACCTAAATCCGATTTCTTTGCATGGTTGTTCATATTATCATTTACATGGGATTTCCATCAGACTTCCAGACCTGGCATTGGGCCGAAGAGCGCGCCGTCTGTACGCAGTCTTCAATGTCTCCTTATCCACGTCCAGAAACTGGCCTCTTCTTACGACCCACAGGGAAGCCTGCTGCATTGTTTTATTTAGTTATTATATTTATCTTATATTCTGTTTTTTATTTGCCTCATATCTCTGGAACTAATATCTCTCTATGGATGGAATAAATGCACCGAATTTTAAGGCTTCTAATGAAAATACAGAATGCAAACAAGTTTTTAACACGCAAACCATTACTTTATTGCAAAATGAAGGTAAATTATAGAGCTGTAAATATCTTAAATAAAGAGCCGGCTCTTCTTTGGGAACCGAATCAAAAAAGCCGGCTCTCTGAAGAGAAACGAACTTCCCACCGTTTCTGACCAACGCAGCCAAGCAGCTGCGTGTCTGACCGCAGGTGTGAGCACCAGAGTCCTGCAACAGTTCGGATACCCGACGGTACCCCGCAAAACGCTGTTAGAAATGCAGATAGCAGATAGAAATGATAAAGATTAATACCACAGTTCAGGTGTGAGCGGATATTTCTGTAGTTCGGGCGGTCGCGGTGAGAATACGTTTCTGTTTGGTTGGACATGACGTGTTTTAAACATCAGACGCTGGGATCATTTCCAACAGGCAGAGAAACTGTTGGGTGATGTGAACCAGGAACGGAGAACACAGTTACAACCAGGATGATGATCTTTTATGCAGGAATCTCTGAATCAAATAAATAAAGCCCCTACGTGGCGTACAGTAGAGACATGTTTAACTCGTCATCCTCTCGTTATCGTCATGAACAATAGTGGCGTCGACAAAATGATTTTATCATCGTTAACGAAAACAACACGGCAGCACGGCAAAGAAATGAGTGCTCTTTATTTGAATTCTTTGTAAATCAGGACCTTAAAGTGGTAGTTTCCACAAAATATTAAATGCCTGGAGCGCCCTGCACACTGTCAGATGGTACAGTGAGGAAATATCTAAGCAAGGCTACAGTAGCTGCCTTTGCTTCGCAGCGGCAGTGGATACGACGAATGGCATAAAACATTTGTTGAAAAGGCAAAGAAGCATTTTTAATTACTCTTTAATGTTCCCATAAACTGACTGTGACTCTGCAGATGTGCACACGGTCCTGTACTTCTACCTCCTGGATCAGCTTCCCCTGCAGGGGCATGCTCTGCAGCCGCTGCAGGGGTGCAGATACGCTGCAGTCTCTCTTTAAAACTAACATGGAGGTTTTTTGCGCCTCATCTTCTTAATCCGGTGTGTTGTTTTTTTCTGAATGGAGATCAATCAGGCGCATGCGCCGTCCACATGGCTACAGATATTTGACCTGCAGGCAGTCAGCCAGAGAGCCCTGGAGGACTCACGGACGAGTGAAGTTGATGAAATTTACGTCACACGAGGCCTTCCAGTTGAGCAGATGTGCAAAGCATAAACTCCCCGTTCAGACTTCAGTACCAGCGCTTGTTTGCTTTTCTCTCATTCTACCAATCTTCCTCTCTTTCTTCTGTCTCTCTATCCCCCACGCTTGATGGCCCCCCTGCATGCTCCTAATAACCCATGATGAGTCCTCCACACTTGAGCACCCTCCCATCAGATGCCTGCTGAGACCAACACACACACTCACACCCACACACACACCACCCCACTGTGCTGGACGGAGAGGGGTGTGGATGATGACAGCAATCAGCAGGGCAATTAATGGCCCTGTCCCCTGCTTACAATACAAACTGGGAGGAAGCAGAAAAACAACATTAGCCAATATGGCTGGATTCTAATGATGTAATTAGCCTAGCATGCTGCCTGGATCTGAGGACTGACGAGCTGCAGCCAGCAGTGGAAGGAGGGAAACCAGGAAGAGCAGGGAGAGAGGACAGGAACAGATCCACGGCCTCAATCTGATGAGTAGATTATAGACATGTCACCGTAGAAAACTTTCAGATCACGGTTATTGATATTATCACTGTATTGGTGAAATCTGCTCAAAATGTTCAATGATACAAACCCCCAAATCCATTCACCAAGTTTCATTTAAAAAAATAGTAACAAGCAGATGGACTTTCTGTAGGTAAACATGTGACATCAAACATATAAATGTGCATTAAAGATGCATCTATGACCATAAGAGGTTCATGGCTTTATGCAATATTGTAGATCAGAACCAACAATCCTTTTGTTTACATTCAGAGCTCCAGACCTGATCTAGTCTGACAGATTTCAGAAGAACTGGTCCAAAAAGGAAACTTAAGCGTTCACAAAGCTTTTTTGATTCAAATCAGAGTCTGTTTGTTCGGAAAGTCCGCTTCGTTTAGGGGAGGTGTGAATGCGCATTTGGACTCTGATCCGGAACAAACAACCGGACTCGGTCCGCCTGCAAACGCAGGTCTCGGTCCGATTCAAGTGAACCAAAGACAGGAAGTGGACTACAGATTGCATTGCATTGTGGGTCAAACGTTGGACAACGTGGGTAAACACCACGACAACAAACACACGTGTGGGACTGCAGTACTGATAAAGATGGCTCGTGGTCAGACGTGTTACAAGGAAGTAAAAGCTTAAATGGATATGTGATCTGATGACATCATATCAGCTCCTCGTACAAAAATGTCGCTTTGAGGAGGAAACAGAAGTTGTGAGAACCTTCTTGTTCGTGCGTCTTGTCCTCGCCAACAGTGAATCCGAAAGCAGCGCCACCTGAGATTCTCATTCTTGGCCCGTGGCTCATTTGGCAATAGTGTAACGTGAACACGATCTCGGCCTGGAAGACCACCCCCTGCCCCCAAACGGACCCAGACTCACGGACTATGCTTTCTGAATGCACTCTTTAACTGTTTCATTACCGTAGTAGAAATCACATGTTCATATCAAAGCAACACGACCAGTTTAAATGTGGCAATAAACATTAAAATGAAACCAGAAATAAATAAAGTTTCCTCTCAGCATCCTTAAAAACATCCAGAATACATCCAGACTTCAGACTTTGTCCTTTTAGAAGGAAAACATGTCCAGAGCTTCCATGCGGCGCCTTCCTCCATGTTTCAGAGACCAAACATGCAAACTGTGTGTGAGGGACTGATGCTGCTTTTCCTGCTGATGAGCAGCATCACTGGGAGTTTTTACCAGAACCACAATCACAGTTTTACCATCATTACAATCTGAAACGGTGATAGTAACTGTCAGGGAATCATATCCTGATTTATCATTTTATCGATTGTTGTTACATCCCGAGTAGATTAACACTCATGAGGAGAGAAAGACAATTCATGGTGACAAACAGCCGAAAACAGGCTCTTTTATGTTAAAATACCGAGAAAACAAGAGCCAAGAGAACATGGAGAAAATGATGGAAGCAAGACAGCAGAGAGAGGGGGGAGGCGAAAAGCAGAGATGGTCCAGAGGAGGGAGTGGTGTAGACACCGGACCGTGCCTGCAGCATACTGATGCAGCTGGGAGGCATGCAGTCAGCGTGGCCTTGGCCAGGCAGCCATGCATGTGCTGCAGAGGACTGGCCGCCCCCCCACGGAGCAACTGCACCTTCACGTTTGCACGTATCGTTTGTTTGGAGGTGAAAATAATAGGAGAGGTTGGGATGATCGAAAAGCAGGCGTAAGACGTTGGGCGTTTCTGATCTGGTGTGCAGACGAGTGTTTGCATCCTCCAGTGATGGTGTGATGGTTGTTTATGCTCTTCATGTCTCCTGCAAAGCCTCCGTTATCACAACAAGGAGTCCAAGCAGCTCTGGTGCCGGCTCCGTTTCTGAATCACCGTCCCACGGGAACTCCTGAAGCATATTCTGCTCTCCACGGGCAGCACACTGGAGCTCCCCCACACTCAAACAGCATCTCACAGTTCAGCTCCCCAACTTCTGAACCGGACGCTGGAACATACAGGAACCCTTCGTTACTTTATCCATATTTACATGTTCAGTACGAGTTTGACAAAATATCGATACACGGAAATATTGCGGTGTTTCATGTTGCGATATCATTTCAATATTTAAAAATGCTGTATCGATCTTTTTCACTAATAAAAAATATTGCGAGATGTCACCGTTCTACTACAAAATCTCGCAAGATTTTGTTCTATTTGCTACGGTTCAGCATGTAGAAAAGTCCGCGCTTTAGCACTGATATCTACGTGCATCTGCAGCAGGTTCAGGTTAAACTTCACATACAGTGGAAAGTACAAGTTAAAATGTACATTTTCTTTGCTAGTTGTTTGCAATTATAATGCACTGAAATGTTCATTTTTCATATGCACTAGTACGCACGTTGATAGACTCCACCTACTTGGTTTTACTGTTTTACTAATTTCACACGAATTCATGTACGTTCCAGCTCAGCTGTAGTCATATTGTTTTCAAAATAACTTATCTTTATTTTATTGTCACATCTATTCAGTTGTGTTTTCCCAAAGTGAGAAATATTCATGTTCAGGGGGCCGATTGTAAACGGTTTTATTATGAGATCCAAGTGGCAAAGAAACCTGTCCAAGTTTAATAAATGGGACCTGGAGAAACTGGATTTCACTGATTTTGACTCATTTTATTGTTTCAGTCATCCGATGTCCGTACATACTGTAGGCGCAGCTTAAAATATCGCAGTATATTGCCAATATATCGCAGTGTCACAGTATTGCAATATTGTATCGTATCGTAACCCACTTATTGTGATACGTATCGTATTGCGAAGTCTTTGCCAATACCCAACTGAGTTCACTCAGTTATGAGTTTATAACAGCAAAACAAAGCAGAAGAAGACAAGAGAAACAAGGTAATCCTGTTATACTATTTGGACTGATTCACTCAGGTTACATCTTCATCCAAGAGGGAAGTAAAGCCAGAAGGCTGTCCTCAGTCCAGGAGACAACAGGAGTCCTGCTCTGCCTTTGTGTCTCATCTCCTCCAGTCTCTCAGAAACAGATCCAGAAATGGATTTCAGTCATTAGCAGGAATGAGAGCAGCATGCAGGGGTACTAAGTGCATGTCCTGCATTTCTAAGTGTGCCACATAGTGAAAAACAGACATAAAGCTCAACAATGCTCTCTTCCATCTTTAATGAAAGAGAATGAGAGGAGCTGTCGCTTTTTGTCTCCCACTGCTACACCGCAACCTGATTACAGTCTGATGATGATGGCACTACTTCCTGACATCTAATTGAAATAATTGTGTGTAATCACTTTAAAAGACTGGCAGGAGACATGCAAGCAATGAGAAGTAGTTAAGAAAGGCAACGGCATTTTAATTGAATCTTCCCTGATGCATCTGATTCCATCAAACAAGTATAAAGCCACCAGGAGACGGCAGAGACGCAGCAGCACAGCAGCTCAATTGAGAGATGAATTGTGGAGTAATGGGTTTAGAGGCTGTGAAAGAGAGCAGGGTTTAGGTGGATATGCTCCAGCCATTCTTTCCTACTCGCACACTTTATCCCACATAATCTGTAAGAAATCTTCAGAGTACACTATGTATCCAGGTTGCCTTTCCCAGAAACTGCTCTGTGATGCAGTTTTCTCATAAACAAGCCAAGCGTGCTTTTCACACCATTACTGCTTATTCTCTAAAAACCCTCTCTGGACCTGGAACACCAAAACCCACGGCTGCAGCCGCAAAGGCAAAGATGCCTATGAGTTTCCTTGAAACAGACATTATGATTAAAATCCAGTCTGGACGCCGGTATGCAGCCCTGACGGTTCGGTTGGGCTGTGCACGGGGGCCCGTAAGACACGCAGAGCTCGGGCTGGGGATAGCCTGTCCACAGCCATTTCCCTACTCTTTAATCTCAGCGGTCGACTAGAGAGAGCAACGCTGCACATTCCATTAATGTAAAGTGGGGCTTGAAGGCCTGTAATTTATTGGCTCTGCAGACTCGCCTCCCCTCATCTCACTCATACTGGCGAGCAGCCACCAAATACTCCCCCTGATACCCGACGACATGCAGCACTCTCAGATTAAGGTTTTTACACTATTCCACTCTCTCCCTGCCTTTACCTCTCTATAGCTCTTTCCCTCTAGTTCTTTGTGCTTTCTCCCCTCTTCTCCTCGTTTTCCTCAATGCCTCTCTTGATTTACCCACCCCACACACACACACACACATGCACACACACACACACACGGCAGAGATTCCCTCTGCAGAAGCTGTCTCCAGTCAGATTTATTACATTTCATCCGACAGTTGCTCCAAAGGCTTTTGTTGTAAAAGGGAGCCGAGGATGAAAAGAGAAGCCTGGCTCCTTTATCTGCATCACTGATTTAACCAGTTAGTTTAATTACTAACAAAATGACACGCTCGCAGAGATAACTGCAGGAGAACAGAAGAATCCCCTACTGGGTGAGATTTAGTATAAAAGAAACAAGTTTGAGGAAGATGGGGAAAAAGGGATGAAAATAGCCTTCTCTCTTATTGATTCTCTTATTCTAACCTTCCTCCATCCTTCTCTCCAGTTGTCTTGATTAATTATTTAACAGTGGCCACTGCTTTGCTGTTTCTTTTTTGTTGCCATGACGAGCTGAAATCCGCGATTCTTCACAGAAGTTCCCTGCATTATGGTGCAGTAGCTGAAGGTAAAGCTGAGCTGTAGGAGAGGTATGTGCAAAGTCAGTAAGCTGAAAACATGACTGGAACAATGTGGAGATCCGGGAGGGGAAGACAGAGATGGATTAAATCCCCTGTAGTGCAGCCTCTGGCTTTGCTGAGCTCTCCGTCGTACCTTAAAACTGGAGAATCATGAGAGTAAAGCTACAAACATGCTTCGTTCACCAGCGTTTGTAAGAGCTGAACGTAGATAAATCCAACAGGCTCTTTCCTCAGCCTCTGACTGTGTTCAGACAAAGTCGTTCTACAGGTAAAAATATCAATGCATATGTCAGGAGAGACTCAGAAGAACAGAGGAATCATACGCAGCCTATTTGCTTTGTATGAGATGAGCAGACTGGCTTTTAACTCCCGGAGACAGTTTGCACTACTTTGCTGTGAAAGACAGCCCATCCACTTCCTCTCATGTGCCAAGACCTCCTCCACATGTTCAGTCAGACCTCCTCCACATGTTCAGTCAGACCTCCTCCACATGTTCAGTCAGACCTCCTCCACATGTTCAGTCAGACCTCCACATGTTCAGTCAGACCTCCTCCACATGTTCAGTCAGACCTCCTCCGCATGTTCAGTCAGACCTCCTCCGCATGTTCAGTCAGACCTCCTCCACATGTTCAGTCAGACCTCCTCCACACGTTCAGTCAGACCTCCTCCGCATGTTCAGTCAGACCTCCTCCGCATGTTCAGTCAGACCTCCTCCGCATGTTCAGTCAGACCTCCTCCGCATGTTCAGTCAGACCTCCTCCGCATGTTCAGTCAGACCTCCTCCGCACGTTCAGTCAGACCTCCTCCGCACGTTCAGTCAGACCTCCTCCACATGTTCAGTCAGACCTCCTCCACATGTTCAGTCAGACCTCCTCCGCATGTTCAGTCAGACCTCCTCCACATGTTCAGTCAGACCTCCTCCTCCACATGTTCAGTCAGACCTCCTCCACATGTTCAGTCAGACCTCCCCCTCCTCCGCACGTTCAGTCAGACCTCCTCCGCATGTTCAGTCAGACCTCCTCCACATGTTCAGTCAGACCTCCTCCACATGTTCAGTCAGACCTCCTCCGCATGTTCAGTCAGACCTCCCTCCACATGTTCAGTCAGACCTCCTCCACATATTCAGTCAGACCTCCTCCACATGTTCAGTCAGACCTCCTCCACATGTTCAGTCAGACCTCCTCCACATGTTCAGTCAGACCTCCCTCCGCATGTTCAGTCAGACCTCCTCCACATGTTCAGTCAGACCTCCTCTGCATGTTCAGTCAGACCTCCTCTGCATGTTCAGTCAGACCTCCTCCACATGTTCAGTCAGACCTCCTCTGCATGTTCAGTCAGACCTCCTCCACATGTTCAGTCAGACCTCCTCCACATGTTCAGTCAGACCTCCTCCACATGTTCAGTCAGACCTCCTCCACATGTTCAGTCAGACCTCCTCCACATGTTCAGTCAGACCTCCTCCACATGTTCAGTCAGACCTCCGCATGTTCAGTCAGACCTCCTCCACATGTTCAGTCAGACCTCCTCCACACGTTCAGTCAGACCTCCTCCACACGTTCAGTCAGACCTCTACATGTTCAGTCAGACCTCCTCCACATGTTCAGTCAGACCTCCTCCTTCACATGTTCAGTCAGACCTCCTCCGCACGTTCAGTCAGACCTCCTCCACATGTTCAGTCAGACCTCCTCCGCACGTTCAGTCAGACCTCCTCCACATGTTCAGTCAGACCTCCTCCGCATGTTCAGTCAGACCTCCTCCGCATGTTCAGTCAGACCTCCTCCGCATGTTCAGTCAGACCTCCTTCGCATGTTCAGTCAGACCTCCTCCGCATGTTCAGTCAGACCTCCTCCACATGTTCAGTCAGACCTCCTTCGCATGTTCAGTCAGACCTCCTCCGCATGTTCAGTCAGACCTCCTTCGCATGTTCAGTCAGACCTCCTTCGCATGTTCAGTCAGACCTCCTCCACACGTTCAGTCAGACCTCCTTCGCATGTTCAGTCAGACCTCCTCCGCATGTTCAGTCAGACCTCCTCCGCATGTTCAGTCAGACCTCCTCCACATGTTCAGTCAGACCTCCTCCACACGTTCAGTCAGACCTCCTCCACACGTTCAGTCAGACCTCCTTCGCATGTTCAGTCAGACCTCCTCCGCATGTTCAGTCAGACCTCCTCCGCATGTTCAGTCAGACCTCCTCCGCATGTTCAGTCAGACCTCCTCCGCATGTTCAGTCAGACCTCCTGCCCACGTGTCTATCAGATAAAACTCCTGGAGTTACGTTCACAGCTGTGGCCGTTATCTACTTTCAAGTCATTGTTTTTAGTGTTGGTGTGCACAGAACAGTTCCTTTGTGGATTGTCCTTCTGAAGAATTAAGATTTAATTTGGATAATGTACAACCTAATTAAAGACTGAGCTTTTATGCATAAAGAATATCGATATGTTGCTGCGGAGTTAAAGGGCTGCTGTGCAATTTAAGGGAGGTCTGTAATCAGTTGGTGGAAGGATATTGGACGTGAAAGTGGTGATTTCTTTTATTCCAAGAGTCATTTTTCTTTTTACTTTCTATTAAGCAGTAAACTTTGTCTTTGGTGAGGTGGTGTTTGCTTTTCAGCAACTGAACTGAAAAAATATGCACTACAGCAGGCCTGGGTGATAAATTGAACATGTACAGGTAATTTATAACAACAACCAACGTTGTTTGTCCATGTCAGTATGTTCTGTGTTTTAAAAAAGTGAAAAGTTTTTTATTTGTCTTTTAGCTTCATGCACCTTTATGACGTTGTATGGGTGGAGTCACCAGTGTGGTCATGTGACTCCATTTATCAAGTCTGTCACAGAAATGGGGAGACGTGAGGAAATAGAGCACGATTCAAATGTGAAGCGGCTGCGATGGAGGTAGATGCAGTCCGTTGGTTTGGTGGAGCGAAACCCCTCATGAAGACCGTAGATGAGACACAGCCTACATCGCAGAATATTTTCAAACTGGGATTCCTGGCGCGTGCAGAACATAGAGAAGAAAGGTCGCAGCTGATACTGTATGTTCAGCATGTTGCTTCCACTTCCGCTCTCTGGTCTGTCACACAGTGCACCCGTATCGCAGTCTGAACTGAACTGGTTTGCTGTGCTGGTTGATGGTAAACTCAGTAAGTATTTACATCATACTGAGTTCTGAACAGCAGTTTGTGACCCCCGCTGGTTATTATCTGCCCCCGATTAGATCTGTTCAGCTGCTTCTATCTGCTGGCTGCAGACGAAGCGTCAGGAACAGAGCTTTGAGAAGAATATTGTGTTTCATCAGCTGCTTCCTCAGATCAGACGTGTTCCTGTCACTTGTCTTACAGTTTGCATCTTAAATATTGTAGCGAGCTTGATGTTTTAGAGAAGTGAAGCCAGAAAAGCTTCAATCAGCTGCTGCTTCTGACTGAACACGCGCCACTGCGGCTGAAGCCACGAGTGCGATGCGACGTTCACGTGTGGATAGAAATCACCAACTCTTCCACTCCCTCACAGTAAAAGGATGCATTTAGGTACTGAAACATGGTACAGATCTGGGCATGAAAAAGTTCCCCTTTCAGCCGACTGCCAGCCACTTACCAGCCGACTGCCAGCCAGTTACCAGCCGATTACCAGCGACTTGTCTGCTAATTCAATCTCACAGAGAAACACCTGTGTGCCCAGCGGAAACGATTTCAGAGCATAAATGAACGCCCGGAACAAGGACGTTTCCACACGCAAAGTTTGGACACCGTACGTGATGCCATATTTGCGGGACAAGTCGTTCAGCCAGTGATAGTGCAGTAATGGTGCACTATTACTGCACCACTTCTGGCAGAAAAAGGAGGAACTCTTTCATGCCCACATCTGTACCGTTTGATTTTACATGAATCGGTGCTCGGTAGTACTGTCTGAGTTCGGTAGGTACCGATAAAAGTACCGAACTCGGTACCCATCCCTAGTCTGTGTGCTGTAGGGGTGTAGGGAGGGTACAAACTTTACCATAGTGAAAGGACACAAGTAGGGGAAGCCCTGAGCTGAAGTTCCTGACTGCTTTAAAGTGCAGATGACATGACCTTAACTTCCAGTAACTTTGCCATACAACAACACAACAAGACAAAATCAGTATTTCTGTGCAGTTAGAAGTTAATCAGATGTGTATTTACATAAATATCCAATGTTCAGGAGGCTCGGCTGACCACTAATAGTTTTTCAATAGCGAACCTAGCCTCCATGACGTCACGTCAGCGACATACAGAGTTGCGGTCCACCCATTGATTTACATGTATAATCTAAGCCATGGAAAACATGAAAGATGCTCCAGAACAGCTGGACTGGAACTGGTTTGTGTGCTGGATCATCAGCCAGTTCAGAAGAGTCACATTTTACAAGCTAGAACCGGAGTAGAACTGTAGCAGCTGCCTACAGTCTGTCTCCAGCCTCAGGTCCACTGGTTCAGATAAAAGCCTGCAAGACCACACCAAGGGAACCAGAACTGTAAGGAGCGACCCGGAACAACATCAAGCAGACCCACAACTGATAAGGAGCTGCACTGGTTTGACATAGAGCCAGGCGTGACAGAGACGAGGCACTCGTTCCCTGCGTTAGCTCGCGGCTAACGGCTAGCCGCGGTAAATAATTAATTTAAAAATAAGAAGATAACAACTCCCATGGTTCCAGTGGATTTTTAATAGTTCCCGTTTATAAGGATGAGGCTGGAGGGAAGGATGCATGTTTGGAAGCAGCTGGAGGAGATCTGATGACCGGAGACGTCCTCATATAGCCGAGCAGCAGCTGTCTGTCCGTACAGCAGCTGTATGACCGATGTGATGAAGCTACGATGGTTGAAATAATGTTGTAGAACTCCAGATCGGTCTTGGTCTCGGGACCTTTTTTTTAGGTTCTTAGTCCCGTCTTGGAATCGACTGCATTTTGTCTCAGTCTCAGACAGGGCGGTCTCGGGATTTTTGAACGAGACCGGTCGAGACCATCGCTGTTCGTCTTTTTGTCCATAACTTAGCTGCTGATGAGAGCGGAAAAGGGCCCTCTTAAAAACAGCTGATAACTTAAAAATGTTGGTTGTGTTACGTCTCCCTCCAGCTGCAGCGTGACTGTGACTGACGCACCTCCTGCGCCCAGAGAGGCGCGAGCCGAAAGGAGGCTGACCGCTCAGTCACTGATCAGTGATCAATCATCCACACAGAAAATGCTTGTTATTTTTTCAGACTTCACGTATGCAGAGTAATTATTTTTACACTTCAGAGATCATTAAGAACTTACCTGCAGCAGTGATGCGTAGCAGGGTCATTATTTTCTCCAGGTTAGTGTAGAGTTCATATTTACTGAACTAACCACCTGGTTGCGCATTTGTGATTGAGTCTACATGGTTCTCACTTCATGCAGCGTGTTTACTTCAGGTTCGCTGTAAATCTGAATTTTGTTTGATTATAAGCTTTTTAGTAGTGATTATATCCTTTCATGTATCCTTTCATGGGGACACTGTCTCATTAATGAACAAAAATTGTTTCTAAAACTTTTCAACATTGTGAGTGTGATGATGATGATGATGACACTGAAGAAATTTTAGATGATATGCAGTACTAATATATGTATAGTAGTACTTATACTCTTGTCATTAGTTCTAAAACAGACACTGAGATTAAAAAGAGAACAAATGACAGAAAATCAGATAAACTACGGTCCTGCCTGTTCGGAGAGATTTCTGACAACTTGGCTATAATTAAATTTGATGTTTGCCAAAATGTATTAGTATATAGTTTATGTAATTCATAGTGCTGCTTTTAAAACAACAGAGCAAAGATCAATTTTTGTTTTCATATTTGTTTCAAAGAAACTTTAAAAAACCCTCACATTTGGATGTTTTGTTGTGATTTTACTTTGACATTTGTGGTCTTGGTCTCGTCTCGGTCATGACCTCAAAATGTCTTGACCTTGTCTTGGTCTCAGTACTCTCTGGTATTGGTTGGAGTGGTCTTGAGTACAACACTAGGCTAAAAAGAAAATTCCAGAGGACATGACTGCAGTTCCATGTGTCAGAAGTCTCAATAGCTCCAGTAAACAGAAGCTGCAGACAGGAGAGACGTGCAGAGAGGTCCTGCTGGTAACCGGTAAGTCCAACCTGCTGCTTTATCCTCTTCAAAATAAAATTCTGAATCTGTAGGAAACTTAAACACACTAACGCTGTACTTACGAGCTGTTAAACATTAACTGGCAAAACAACAGAAGGCTGAGTCGTTACTGTTTGTCTGTAAAACTGGAAAAGGAACTTAAAAACAGCAATGAAGCTATTGACTTCAGTGTTAAATGAGCTGAGATTGTTTTCTCGCAGACGTCACGTCCGGTTTCTGCAAACAGCGCCACAGCCTGGTCAGATGCTGAAATGCAGCCATGTTTCTTAATAACTCAGCTCCGCTTGTTTCTGTTACATAGATCATCATGAAGAACGTTTTGGTTGATAAAATATGGAGAAAATGTCAAAAACATGTCATCAGAACTTTAAATCAGGTGTGTTTAAGTGGAAAAGCATGTAAAAGCTGCAGGACTGCAGCTCCTGCAGTTACCTTCTCCTGCCCTGAAGGGATGTAAACATTTAGAAATCAATCCAAGTAATTTGAGTTGGAGATGAGTTTTCCAACTGTAAGAGTGTAGGTAGGGACATAGCAAGCAAGCAAAACAAATCAGAAGATAAGAGACATACGCTTTACGTTTATGGTATTTAATTACAGTAATAAAGTCTCAAACACATTTACTCTGGTTAATTCTGCTCAAATGTGTGTGGAAAGTAGCTGTAACATGTCTCTGAACACCGCAGTTTGTAGGCTCACTAAGTGGTAGTTAATGAAAACAAAATGAATACAGAATTAGAGAGACGATCAAGTAAGCAAGCGATGCATTATTTATGAGCTGATTAAACTGTGTACATGGTCTGAGAGGGCTGTGATTGGCCGGTGGGCCGCCTCTTAGTTATTCATGCTTGGAGCCAGACGTCTCTCTCTGTTAATTATTTACATCTTTCCTTTGTGTGACAGTGCATGTTTGAGAGAGGGGTGTGACTGAATTATTAAGGTTATGTGTATACAGCCAAGGCACGGATCCTTTTAGAGGGGTCACTGGCCACCAAATAACATTATTATATTGCTACTTGGTACTCTGTGTGTGTGTAAATCCATCAGTGAAGGGTTTTCTATTTAGTGCAAGGATCCTTGGGGACATAAGGAGCACCAGCAGGCCAAACTGATGGATAGATAAAGATGACATGACAGAATCAGACAGGAGAACAGCATTTCTTTCCTGTTTCTAATTGAAATACATCTTCCTTTTCAGCGTCATCATCACTCTGCATGTCCCATCACTGCGAGTGAATTGTCATCTCTGCCTGTAGGGGTCCTGTAAAAGGTGCTGGACAGGTTAACGTGTGAAACAGCCATGCTAATCGCTGTGCTAATTGCGTTTCTGAATGCATGTTAGCACACAGTCAGCTATTTCACAGCAAACAGCCATAGCCTAAGCCTCTGCTAGGATATGTGAGCTGGGCTGCTGACAGACAAGGTTAGTGGGCGGTTTGGAGAGAGGGAAGCGAGCAGTGATAAAGAGACGGAGAGAGGATGGGCAGAGGAAGAGGAGGGCAAGGACGGATGGATAAAAGGTATGACAGCATTCTTCATAATTACTCATATCTGTCTGGCTACACTCAATCCCTGAACAATATTCATCTGATGGAGAAGATTGCCCTAATTCAAAGTACAAACACTCGTAGCTGATCTTCAATCATGCTGAAGACCCTCTTTCTTCTCTACAACAGATCTCTCAATATTAGTCTTTTTTTTTTTTAGCACTGATACAAAATGATGAGTCTAGAGAAGTTTCTGCTCTTTGGTTTTGAGGTACTCACACACTCAGCAAAGCTGACATGCACAAGTATTTCAGCAAGCTGAAAGTTTTTTCCCTCATTAATCTCCTTTAAGCCTTGTTTTAAGCTGCGCTGGGACTGACAACAACGTTGCGTCAAAGCACAGCCTTGACATTCATTACAATAAGACTTGTTTTGTTGGAGTGAACCTTGAAGTGCTTTAAACAAGAAAAACAGGCAGAAAACTTGATTTTCATTTCAATGCTCATGTTTAATAGTCAGAATACCACACAGAAGCAGGAAAATGCACCTGCTACAGCGTCGATTTGATCTGCTGGCTTTTTGTTTTCTCCGTTTACAGCAGAAACAACATATTCATTAAAATAAATGTTATACAAAAGTTGTAGTGATAACAGTTTACAGTCTTCTTACCCAGCAGGGTAAGGATGTTGCATCTCAGAGAACTAAGTGGGACATTTGGGAAATATGAAACATACTGTTCTCGTAGCATTTGGAAAATGGATTCATCAACGAAGAGCACTCGTACACTCACTGGTCACTTCATCACCACTGCTGGTAACAGGTTGGACCCTTTTTCCTTCAGAGCTGTTCCACCTCATCACAATGAGCATCTAACGTTCCACCTCATCGTGATGAGAATCTCCCGTTCCACGTATGTGATAGAATCTCCTTCCACGTCATTGTGATGAGAATCTCCCTTCCCTTAAAAAAAATTTCCTTTTCATCCATAAAAACCCTTCCCAACAAAAAACCCCCCTAAAAACCCCCCCCCCACCCATCTCATCAGGATGAGAATCTCCAGTTCCATGTCATCGTGATGAGAATCTCCAGTTCCACCTCATCACGATGAGAATCTCCCGTTCCACCTCATCGTGATGAGAATCTCCAGTTCCACCTCATCACAATGAGAATCTCCCGTTCCACCTCATCACGATGAGAATCTCCCGTTCCACCTCATCGTGATGAGAATCTCCCGTTCCACCTCATCATAATGAGAATCTCCAGTTCCACCTCATCGTGATGAGAATCTCCCGTTCCACCTCATCGTGATGAGAATCTCCCGTTCCACCTCATCTACAATGAGAATCTCCCGTTCCACCTCATCACAATGAGAATCTCCCGTTCCACCTCATCGTGATGAGAATCTCCCGTTCCACCTCATCGTGATGAGAATCTCCCGTTCCACCTCATCATGATGAGAATCTCCCGTTCCACCTCATCGTGATGAGAATCTCCCGTTCCACCTCATCACAATGAGAATCTCCCGTTCCACCTCATCACGATGAGAATCTCCCGTTCCACCTCATCGTGATGAGAATCTCCCGTTCCACCTCATCGTGATGAGAATCTCCCGTTCCACCTCATCATGATGAGAATCTCCAGTTCCACCTCATCACGATGAGAATCTCCCGTTCCACCTCATCATGATGAGAATCTCCCGTTCCACCTCATCACGATGAGAATCTCCCGTTCCACCTCATCGAGATGAGAATCTCCCGTTCCACCTCATCATGATGAGAATCTCCAGTTCCACCTCATCACGATGAGAATCTCCCGTTCCACCTCATCATGATGAGAATCTCCAGTTCCACCTCATCGTGATGAGAATCTCCCGTTCCACCTCATCATGATGAGAATCTCCAGTTCCACCTCATCACGATGAGAATCTCCCGTTCCACCTCATCGTGATGAGAATCTCCAGTTCCACCTCATCATGATGAGAATCTCCAGTTCCACCTCATCGTGATGAGAATCTCCAGTTCCACCTCATCGTGATGAGAATCTCCCGTTCCACCTCATCATGATGAGAATCTCCAGTTCCACCTCATCGTGATGAGAATCTCCCGTTCCACCTCATCATGCATGAGAATCTCCAGTTCCACCTCATCACGATGAGAATCTCCCGTTCCACCTCATCGTGATGAGAATCTCCCGTTCCACCTCATCGTGATGAGAATCTCCAGTTCCACCTCATCGTGATGAGAATCTCCAGTTCCACCTCATCGTGATGAGAATCTACAGTTCCACCTCATCATGATGAGAATCTCCCGTTCCACCTCATCCTGATGAGAATCTCCCGTTCCACCTCATTGAGATGAGAATCTTCCGTTCCCAGAGGTTGAATAGTTTGTTAATGAGGATTTACTCAACATTTTCACCATCTTGGACACCTTGATTTGGTTTTATTTTCTCTTTTTTACTGAAGTGTTGTGAAAGTTTCTCAGAAACAGTTGGGTTGGATTGGAATTGTACCACGTCCTTTTTTACAGCAAGTAACTGAAAGTAACTAAGTACTTTTACTCAGTGTACATTTTAAACTAAGTACTTTTTTTCTTTTACTCAAGTAGATTTCTAGAAGGGTACTTTTACTTTTACTTGAGTAAAATTAAACCAAAAATAAAGATACTTTCACGTCATTCCAATTTTTCAGTACTTTTTCCACCTCTGCCCGTTCACCACATCTGAAGATGCATGATTTGATCACGTCTACACGACTAAATGTGTTGCTGCCATGTGATTAGTTAGTAGCCATTTGTGTTAGTAAGTAAACAAGCAGACCTGGTTTAGTGGTCGGTGTGATTGTTGTACTGTGTTCCTTTCAGAATAGTGGAAGTTGTCGTTGGGAAAGGGGGGGTGTTGATGAAGGAGATGCATGCCAGCTGGCCTCACACCCGTTTTCTAGGACACTGCTGAACACATCTGTTTTCATATCTAGATCGTAGTCTGTGATGCTCATTACTGATGGATGGTAGTTACACCCTTCAAACGGACACAGGTGTCACCTGGTCGACTTTACACACGTGTTTGGATCACAACGCTTTCCACAGAAGATCTCATCCCACTGAGGAGCATGTCATGAGATCCCTGCAACAATCTTCTACCCCCCTCCGCTCTGTCCTGCTGTACTCATCCATTTTCCATCGTTGTGCCTCCACCTCCCCCACATCTGTGTCTGGATCAGCAATCCTCTTTGTTATCTCCCTGTTTGCTCTTCTTCCTGCCGTTTCCTCTCTATATGCTGGACAGGTCGTGATATTAGAGATTACACACACTGTCCAACACCTGCAGGAAACATGGCTTTGCAGATGCGACCTTCATGAACTCCTGGGCTCAGAAAAGCAGATAAATCTGAGGGCGAAAGCGGGCTTGAAGTATTCTAAAGGAACACATTTTAAATGCGAGCAGCTAAAGCAAACACTTATGTATGTAGAGCCACAGCCAGAGCTATTAGAGGAAGCTGTGTCATTGCACTTACAAACACTCTGACAACGTAAACAGACAAATGTTAATGAAAAGGGGCAAAGTGACTTATTTTGGCAACCATTTAGCCTAGCGTTTAGCCTAGCGCAGAGGTAAAAGCTGCTGCCATGGGAATGCTAATGAAGGTAAGGAAAACAAAGCCTGGTTAATGAGAGCCTTGAGATAAGAGAGCAGAGGCTAGGACACACACACATACACACACAGCTCATACTCTTCTATTTCGACACTAATTAGACAGGAAGGACTATATGTGGAGGAAGAGCTAACTAACCGTCCACATCAATACTGCAGTGTGCAGCCCTGTCTCCGCCACTGGCCTCAAAGCCGCGGAGGGAGCTTGAGATGAAGAGGAGGAGGAGGAGAGAAGAGGCAAATTAGAGCGAGGGCAAGACGAGGAGGGCAGAGAGAAATAAATCTGCAGGAACGAAAATGAATTCATGCCAGCTGTGATGCACAGGGTCAGGGTTTTTTTAATATCCACACCCACCGACTCATATGAGCGCTGACCCTCGGGATCGGCGAGTTAGGGGTCAGCTCGTGCATCACCACACGCTGACACCTGTCCTTACACTGTCTGCACACATGTGGGGGTCCAGTCTACATCTCTGATAGAAGAACCCCGCCCGTCACCTCTTTGCATCCATCTGCGTTCACGTGCTGCGTCTCAAACATGAGCGCAGTCTGTGTGAGACATGAACACGAGACGGTCTCACTGAAGACAGCAGCCGTCCCCCACACACACCCAGTCCCAGTGTCTGCTCTCACCAGCTCAGACGGACTTTAACCTGGCAGGGTGATGATGTTTGCTCCCACCATTTTTAGCAGGATGCAGCTTCGTAAAAATTAAACGGTTTCACGGATGCACACATTTTTCCAAGACTCAACAAGAAACAGAAAAAAATAAAATGAGTGGTCTGATTTTTAAGGTATTTCATACGTTCGCTCAGTGCAAATATTTGCTTTTGTAATGAAACTTTCATCTGGGAACAAATGCTTTGTGAAGGTTTTCAAGCCTGGCCAAGGCCATATGCTTAGTTAAACGGACTAAAAGGGATTTCTCACATTAGCTGTGCTGTAGCACGGTGGTTCTCAAGCTTTACACAAAGTGTCCCGTGTGAAATATATTTTCAGTCTACAGTAGTACCACTATCTACCGCAAAGTACTTTTGGTTGGGAAAAATAATTTAGAATAACTACAGCACAGCACATAATTTTGCTTCTTCGGCCCTTAGCCCTTTATTCTCAGTCAGTTTCTACTACCTGTACGCTTCAACCACAGCGTCATTGTTTGTGTTGTCATGGTGACAGTGATTGACATTTGATGTCATTTGGCTTGTAACAGGTTGGATCAAACAACATGTGGAAGGTTTTTATTGGAAAAGTGTGAAACTAAGTCTAAGCTTAGTTTATGAATGTGCATGTAAATGTAAATGTAAGTACATTTTAGTACATGAAGGGCCGGATTTATTAAGATCCATATTTGCGTGTAGTAATTTGCCCACACAATCTGGAATTTTACACGAGGGGCTGAACCACGGGTTTGCGGGTGATTTACAAAGAATGATCGTCCAAATGACAGCAGGTGCAAACGTGTTTTTCATGCGGCAAATTGCGAGAGACGACAGCACAAAAGGAAATACGACTCACAAAGGGAGATATTAGTGAAGGAAGGAGATGAAAATAGGTATAATAAATACAAAACTGTAAATAATACAACATGTATCTGTGCCAGAAGTGTCCAGTTTCTGAGGACATGGATCAGGAGTTGCTGAACAGATGAAAGTGTCTGCAGCTCTGACATGGTCTCTGTGAGGTACGCAGTTTGGCACAAATGACTCTGATCCTGCCCAGCCGCTAAAATCCAAGTTAAAATGTGACGTTGGCAAGAAGGAGAAATAAAAATACACAATTAATGCAGCTTCAGTTCTCATTAAGCTGCAGCAGCTGCAAATGTTCTGTTTCATTTGTCCAGAATATTTTTTCCGTGTTAAATAGTGGTGTTTGTTGTGGTGATTTTGATTGAATTCAACAATAAAAACTAAATACGCTGCCCTCACTGCTCATGAAAATTATTTTGAATCAATGTGTGTTTCTAGAACTGTCCTCCTCAGAAGTTGCAGCCTTTTGTGCACAAAGCTGCAAGTTTGCACCTACTTTTTAGACGTACTAAAATAGACGAAAAATACAGCAATGGAATGTGTCTCACCGCTGATGAATCACTTTGCGAGTGCTAAATTGATATTTCTACATTTTCTCCTCCTACGACAGACTAGCGACCTGTCCAGGGTGTACCCTGCCCCTCGTTGATTATAGCTGGGATAGACCCCAGCAACACCCACACCCTGAACTGGATAATCGGTGCAGAAAATGACTGACTGACTGACATTTTCTCTTTCCATCACACGAATTGCGTGTAAACGCCCATATTGCATATTCATAGCAACAGAAGTGAAAATTGATAAGACGCGCTATGTAGCACGTTTAAAACACCGAACCCTTTTAGCACGCTGTTAATAGATCAGTTTATAAATTTTTTTGCATATGCAATGAGAAAGCCCACGTTTTTATACACACAAACCTTTGATAGATATGACCATAATAACATTAAAGACACACAACGTAAATTTTAGAGCTTAAGAATCTGCATTGCTGACCAGTTTTGATGGCACACGAACATTCATTATGTGCATTTTTGAGCCGTCACTGCCCAGAGGCGTCCTGGGGCTCAGAAAGTTTCCCATCCGGGACGTGACTGTGATGTTGCAACCGACTATTGGTTGCAGCACCGCGTCACTTACTAGCAAACGGATATGAACCAGACATGAACACTGCGGGTGTTTTGAATCCACATCATGTCGGATTCGGTAAAGAAACACGAGGAAACATTACCAGAGGAAGAGAAGAAAAGAAAGAGAGGAAGGGACAAAACAAGAGCCAAGATGAGACTGTCTTTTACTGGCTGGACGGAATCACAGTACAGCTACGATACAAGATGAATGCTATAGCCGCCAATAGGGGCGCGCACTGAGAAAACTGCTAAAAGTTCCGTTGTGTGTCTTTAATTACATTTAAAGTACATTAAGTACATTTACTGAATCTTCATTAGATCAATCTAATTGAAGAATATGTTTTCATTTATTTAAAAAAACACTCATTTCATTAAACGACCTCCCAGCAGCATTCGATGCAGTAGACCACCAGATGTTATGGGCTCATTTGGAAAACTGGGCGGGCATTCAAGACCTAGCTCTTTCCCTGGTTTGAGTCCTACCTAACCAACAAAAGTTTTTCAGTGCAGGTTGGAGATGCCATGTCGTCCTCAGCCACCTCTTCCCTGTGGAGTGCCCCAAGGGTCTGTTCTTGGACCTCTACTTTTTTCTTTATAGCTTTTACCTCTTGGGTCTATTTTACGTAAACCTAATGTGCCATTCCATTGCTGTGCAGATGACTGCCAAATTTATGTCCCTCTTTCACAGTCAAAATCCTTTTGCTTGCCTGGAAAAAGTAAAGGCATGGATGGTTTAATTTTTTTGCATTTTAATGAGAAAAAACTGAGGTGATTCTTTTCTCCCAGCGACCAAGCTGATGTCAGTCCTGTTGAGCTGGGCTCGTTATCTCAGTCTAGGAGTCCCACTATCACTAACCTGGGAGTAAAGATGGACTCTGCTCTGAAACTGGACATCCAAATCAGTGCTGTTGAGAGGTCCAGCTTTTTTCAGCAGCGGCAACTTGCCAAAGTTAAACCCGTTTTATCTCGGCATAACTTTGAAATCTTAATTCACGCTTTTATCACACCTCGTTTAGATTACTGTAATGCACTGTACTCTGGACTCAGCAAAACCTCACTCGCACGATTGCAGATGGTCCAGAATGCTGCTGCTCGCCTTTATCTGGATCACGTAAATCTGACCACATAACCCCGTTCTTCAATCCCGTCACTGGCTCCGTGCACTTTCGCACTGATTTTAAAATTTTTTATTTGCTTTTAAATGTCTTCATGGTTTGGTCCCTCAGTGCCTGTGTGATCTGCTTGTGTCCTACTCCCTTTCGGGCTCTTTGCGGTCCACAGATCACACTCTACTTGTTGTTCCCAGAACTAGAAGGAAGTGGAGAGGTGACCGCGCCTTTTTCAGTAGTCGCTCCGCGACTGTGGAATGAGCTTCCGCTGAATATTAGGTAAGCAAATTCACTGTTCCTGCTTCCTGTTTTTAAAACTTTGTTGAAAACTCATTTTTTCTCTTTGGCATTTTTACTCTGACTGATAGTTTACCTTTTTTACTGTTTTTATCACTCTTATTGTTTATAATTTCTGTATTATTTGTGTATATGTATTTTAATTGTTAGTTATTTGCAGCACTTTGGTCAACTGTGTTGTTTTTAAAGTAATCTACAAACAAAGTTTGATTGGATTGGACCCCTTGGAATGCCTCTAAGTCCCCAAGTGGTACAGTACGTGTACCTCCATTTGAGAAACTGTGTGTAAGTTTTAGATCCTGAAAGTTTTAGATCCATCCCTTCTCCAACACACCTAAATGACCTCATGTGCAAACCATACAGCTCTGCAGAGGCCTGATAACGAGCCATCCGTTTGATTCAGGTAGTTGGAGAAGAAATGCATCTCAAAGTTGCAGGATTGTGGCTCTCCAGGACTGGACTTGGCCACCCCTGGTGTGGAGACTAAAACAAAGTGTGTCATGATTGACAGCTTTTGTCAGTTTCTTCCTCCAGGAAAAGCAGCTTTTTTCTCTGGTTCTGGAGGCGACTGTTGGACCTGATAATTGATTATTGATTATTGTTCGACTGGTCGACGTTTGAGCTGTTTGGATGATGAAAGGGAGACAAACAATCATAACACACACTAACACACCGCCTGATGTACACTGCTGCCACCGACAAAGACTCAAGATAAATTCAAAATATGCCCCCCTTCACTGTCCCCCCCTAACAATCAGAAAGCTGCTTGTGGAGGATGTATACTGTGGTAGCCGATGACGAGCCAGTACACCTGGCTCTATTTTACTAAACTAATTTTAGTTTCCTCCCTGTCTGATTCAGCTCTGGTATGAAGTATGAAGCCTCAGTATGAAGCTAGTAGTAACTTCTGTGCAGTCAGGTCTGGGTTTTCAAACAAATGGATTTAAAAGCAAACTTCTGCAGTAACACTGAGGGAGGGGGCCACAACCTTGTCATTACCTGTAAGTTTATTTATTTTCTAAATGCTGTCTTGTCTGATAAATGTAGCTCACTGTCTGAAGTACAAATGTTGCTAGCAGTTAGCCTTTAGCAAACTCCGACCGCAGCTTGACCTAGATTCTCTAAATAAGGTCATAGCCAAATAAGGTGTAGCCAATCAAAATGAAGTCAACGTGGTCTCTGGGTAAAGCTTCATATCATCACCGGACCCAACTGTATTACTGAGGAAGTGAGGTCTGGCGTTTCAAAACAATACTCCGCTGTAAAAATGCCGTTTTTCTTTGGAGTATTTACATATGCAGTAATGCCAACAACATAAACTAGTTTTTACTGCTATGTCATCACTCCTTTAAGGTCAGAGAGACGTAAAATGCTGCAAATGGCTGCAGCTCTGCGAGGAAGTTTTCAGACACAACAGGACTCCAGAGTTAAATACTGCCATTATATTCACAAATATAATTCTTTCTGGCCCGGGTTAAGTAGCTTTATAATAACTTCCATGTTTACTGGATATGGAAACAAACAAAAGACACCCCTCAGCTCGGGGAGACAAGAATATTAGGTTTCCATGTTAAATGTTTCTTTAAAGGTATAGTCCGAAGTTCCCCCCGTAAAAAATAAAAGTTAGACTTGAGCAAGTGAAATCCGTCTCAAAACCCGTCTTCCGGCCTCTACTCCCGTGCCGTGGTGCGTTTGAATTAGGGCTGTGTTAAACGATTATTTTTTAAACGATTAATCTATCGATTATTTTTTCGATGCATCGATTAATCTAACGATTCACTTTTTTAGCTCGATTCGACTCGATTCGATTCAATTATCGATTATCTCCTCATAAATTGACAGACAGCAATTTATATATGCTGATATAGATATCTAAAATGTAAAAAAGAGCATGAATAAAAAGGCAGTGGGAGCAGCAGCCTGTCATGGAGTTTTTCATGAACCAACAGAATGTAAAATTTATGTTGAAAACGCAGCGGACTGAAAAACAGGCTTTTAATTCTTTCATTTACATGAAAATAATAATAAAAAAGTCATTATTGAAATAATATGATCATGTAAACTTGGAGGATTTAAGCTAAGACAGATATTATTTTCCAACAAAAGATAATGAAGATAAGTAAACATTCAGAGTTGAACATTATATTGAACATGGGTCTAGCTTCCAGAAAAAGTGCATCAGTCAGTCAGTCATTTTCTGTACCGCTTATCCAGTTCAGGGTCGCGGGGGTTGCTGGAGTCTATCCCAGCTATTATCAGGCGAGAGGCGGGGTACACCCTGGACAGGTCACCAGTCTGTCGCAGGGCCAACACAGAGAGACAGACAATCATTCACACTCACATTCATTCCTAGGGGCAATTTAGAGAGATCAATTAACCTAACATGCATGTCTTTGGACTGTGGGAGGAAGCCGGAGTACCCGGAGAGAACCCACGCATACACGGGGAGAACATGCAACCACATAGGAAGGCCACTGTTGGAATTGTTCAAACCCCCTCCCCAGCCGGGAATCGAATTAGCAACCTTCTTACTGTGAGGCTGCGGTGCTAACCACCACGCCACCGTGCAGCCAGAAATCCAGAAAAAGTGCATCTTCATCTTCATTCTGTTAATGCTTAATACGGGTGCCAATCACTTGGAAATGAAATTAAAAATTCTTTATTTATCCCAGAAGTGATTACACAATACTATTACCAACAGATGAAACACGAACATGAGGTTGAGAACGTGACTTTAATTATATTCAGTCAGAGACGAGACAGCTCCCGACATCAGCTGTAGTTCCACCCACGGCCAGCAGATGGAGCTCGTGCTTCATGCTGACCGTCTCAAACAGGCCTGACGTGTCTGAAGACATGGCGTCCATCTCACGGAAGTTGTCTCATGTCTCATTAGGCTTCGGATTCGCCATCCCTAATATATAGTTATACCTTCGATAAACGCGTGTGGGCCTTCACTGCCTTACACTTTGGAAACTTGGAAGAGCCACTCGCGGAGATCGCGCCGCCATCTTTGTTTTAGTCTGAAGTCGCATGGCGCCGCCATCTTTGTTTTGGTCTGACGACGCATCGGTACACATATTTTGCGTCGACGTATTTTTTGCGTCAAAGTAATCGGTTACGTCGACGAATCGTCCCAGCCCTAGTTTGAATGCAACTCTCTCCCCCTGCCTGTAATCTGCTCTTTTGTATTGTTCTGGTCTGGTCAGGACGTTTCTGGGTGGAGATTTCTGTTTATATCGGCAGCCAATGACAGAGCTAAGAGCATGACGCTGTGTGGAAATAAGCTCATGATTGGAGCAGACGCCAGTCACTCCAACTCTTGAAGGAAAAAAAAAGAAAGAAAGAAAGAAAACACCGTGTATGCACCGAAGAAAAGGTAAGAGCTTCAGATAATGCAGTTTGGAAAACCAGGTTAATAATAGTTTGGCTTTTACCTGCTTCTGAGCTCTGAAGGAGAAGCTTGAAGTTGAATAGGCTAGCTAGAACGAGGCGGCCATTTGCCTGAGAGGGAGGAGCGCTAAGTTTGAATACTGTTGTTTGCAAACAGAAACACTGGAGGGACTTCAGACTCTACCTTTAAAGAAACGTTTTGAACTTTGAACTTTAGTTCCAGAGCAAAATACTCATGAAAACCCATCTAATGCTCGTCAGGACATTTCACTCAAGAAAACGAATACCAGTTTGACAGTGCCTCATCCTGATCATTCCCAGTGGATTACCAGTCATCAGGACGCATCATTGAAAGGGTGGAATGCTGCTTTGCTCTTATGATATCTGCAGGAGCTGCATACATGTTGAGAGATGCATCATACATGAAGTCATATTTCACTTACAACTACATGCTGATTAACAAATCCTGATAGGCGCTACGTGGTTACATAACAATAACATTCTCCTATCATTGGCCTCCTATTCACAAAGGTTTTACTGCACTTTTGATTATATGCATACAGTTGTGTGAAAAAGTGTTTGCCCCCTTCCTGATTTCCTTTTCTTTGCATGTTTGTCACACTTTCAGATCATCAAACAAATCAAAAAATAACACAAGTAAACAAAAAATTCTGTTTTTAAATGAATATTTTTATCAGTAAGGGGAGAAAAATCTGACTCTCTATGGCCCTGTGTGAAAAAGAGGGGGTGGGGTGGGGGGGGGGGGGGGGGGGTAAATATACTAAATGATGTCGTTTCGAGTAAATTCTGGACGCTACCCACTCAGGACACGTGGATTACATTGGACGAGCAGTATGGAGGAATATTGACAAGTTTTTGTGGACTTTTATGGACCTTTTTGGCTCGGACCCCTGGTGAACTCCATTATATGAAATTTGGGGGGAAACGAGAAGCCTTCCTGATCGCCGGCTGCATTTGAGATATTAAAAAGTGCTGCAGAGTCTTTCTCACCATGAGGGGAAGTGGAAAGTAAAGTTACATCATTCTGTGGGTGAACTATTCCTTTAAACTAGCACACGTTGTTGCGTTGTGTCGCCAAATATGAACAGTGTGTTACATGTTATGATAAGTTTATTGTCGTATGCTTTGACAAATGGATCAAACTTTCTGAACTCGCTCAGTTCAGCGCTGCAGCTGCCGTTACTTTAACGTCTGGATGAACAGCTGCTGCTGCTGCTGCTGATGATGATGATGCAGCATCATACAGCTCTGAGCTGCTGAGCTGCTGCAAGACTTCGGTGGTTCATATGAGGCAGATTCAAACCAACCACTGGTCATAATACCGTAACTGACAGGAAAACCAGGCAGAGGAAAAGGAGATGCTGCTGTCAGGGCGCGAGAGGAGCAACGTCAGCCATGGCCGCCCGCTGCTGCGTGTCAGTGTAAAGGAAACATTTATCCCATTCCTGATCGGGATGTAACAGCCAAAGAACTGCAGGTCTCACTTGCCTCAATGAAGGTCAGTGTTCATAACTCCCCCATCAGAAAGAGACTGGGGGGCAAAAATGGCTGCATGGCAGAGTTCCAAGACCAAAACCACTGCTGAGCAAAAAGAACATAAAGGCTCGTCTCAGTTTAGCCAGAAAGCATCTTGATGATCCCCAAGACTTTTGGGAAAATACTCTGTGGACTGACGAGACAAAAGTGGAACTTTCTGGAAGGTGGAGGTCCCATTACATCTGGCGTAAAAGTAACACGGCATTTCAGAAAAGGAACATCATAGCAACAGTAAAATATGGTGGTGGTAGTGTGATGGTCTGGGGCTGTTTTGCTGCTTCAGGACCTGGAAGACTTGCTGTGGTAAATGGAACCATGAATTCTGCTTCTACCAAAAAATCCTGAAGGAGAACGTCCGGCCATCTGTTGGTGACCTCAAGCTGAAGCGCACTTGGGTTCTGCAGCAGAACAATGATCCAGAACACACCAGCAAGTCCACCTCTGAATGGCTTAAGAACAACAACATGAAGACTTTGGAGTGGCCTAGTCAAAGTCCCCACCTGAATCCCATTGAGATGCTGTGGCATGACCTTAAAAAGGCGGTTCATGCTGGAAAAGCCTCCAATGTGGCTGAATTACAACAATTCTGCAAAGATGAGTGGAACAAAATTCCTCCACAGCGCTGTAGAAGACTCACTGCCAGTTATCACAAACGCTTGATGCAGTTGTTGCTGCTGAGGTGGAACAACCAGTTATTAGGTTTAGGGGAAGATCACTTTTTCTCACAGGGACATGGAGGTTTGGATTTTTTCCTCCCTTACTGATAAAATCTTCATTTAAAAACTGCATTTTGTGTTATCTTGTGTTATCTTTGACTAATATTTAAATTTGTTTGATGATCTGAAACATAAACGTGTGACAAACATGCAAAAAAAAAAAATAAGAAATCTGGAAGGGGGAAACACTTTTTCACACAACTCAAACTATTTCAAACAACTCCTGACTAATATAATATTTCACTTCACCTGCAGTAACTGTCTTCACAACCAAATCCTTCCTGTCAGCTTTGTATGCCAGAACAAGACAGAAGGGATGACGTTTCCATCTGTTTGGCAAGAAGCAAAAACACTTAGATGCTGCATGTTATGCTGTGGAGAGAAGCAAAGTGCAGAAATGTGCGGACATGACTGAGAACAGTTTGCATATGAACAGATTTAGCTGGAGAAACGATATAAAACCAGAAATATCAGCAGCTGGAGACGAAATCGTGTTTTTACTGAACTTATCTTCCAGACTCTCCTTCCATCTCCACTGTCAGGGTTTCTGCCTTTGACACTGAAAGAATACTAACCACTGGGCTTTCTCCTCTCAGGGCTTGACCTGATCCTGCTGCCCCCCCCCCTCGTCCACAGGCCTGAGGCGACGGCTGAACTTAAACTGGGTTAGAAATAGAAACGGGTAAAGGTGCTCTGACACCAGACACAGCAGCGTAAACTTAATAAGCATCCAGCAAAGGCTTGACTAGCACTTCATCTTCCTCTTTTGCTCTTGCTATCCATCCATCAAATCTTTATCTTCCATTTTCTCTCCCTCTGTTTCAATCCCTCCCCCTCTTTTGCAATCTATGGCCCTTTTTATCTCCCTCTCCTTTTTTATATTTCTCCCTGTTTTGCACTCTTGCTCATTCTCCATTCTTCACTCTCTTGTATAATCAATCAGCTCTGAATCACTCATTTACTGTCTCTCAGAGCTGCATTTTCTCTCGCCCCTCCCTCTCCGTGGCTCTCTCTCTACGCTGCTTGATAAAATCAGATGCTATTTGTCTGTTCAGGGCCGTTGGGGATATTTAATAACTGTGTGGTTCCAGGTGTGTGTGAAGGAGTGTATATTTTGGATTAGGCGGGAGAACATCCCTCCATTTTCCACCTTGATGTGGAAATGATCATGTCCGATGTGGGGGCTGATGAAGTCATCTCCACACTGATGGCGAATGTCGCAGTTAATTTTCTATTTAGCTACAGTAACCCTAACCAACTCTAATTGATTAGGTGATCAAAAGTAATTGGTACTATACAGCAGCAATGGATTCATTTGTCTTTTATGAATACTAATTGACCCGAGACTGCCCCCGTGCCCACCCCCCCCCCCCCCCCGCTCCCCCCCCGCTCTCCCTCTCCTCTCTGATTCTTACTGGACATTCAAGTCATTGTGCATTCTTCATGTTGCCTCAGTCCTGTGTGCACGTGGGTGGATTGTGTTTTGCTTCTGCTTTTCTACATGTGATTAAATATTCATGTCTCAGCCCCCCCCCCCCAGAAGTGAGCAGCAGCAGTAGACTTGGTGTTTCCCTGAAAATGAATGTAGGATAGTTTTAAATAATCTAAACAATCATCTCCTCAGTCCATGCGTGGCATTTATACCAGCTATTAGAAAGGAACAAAACTACGACACAGTGCAGAATCAGGGAAAATGCATTTCATTGTCTGAGTCCCCCCCCCCCCCCCCCCCCCGCTACGCCTCCAGCACTCAACCACATACAGTTCGGTTCCTCGTCGCCACACAAACAAACGACCAAAAGACAAAACAAACAAACAGAAGGAGGCTGGTATGGATGCGTAGAGGCAGGCAAAGGCTGCCTCATCCATCCCATGTGACTTTTACCTCCATAAATCCACAGAGCGAGGTGTCCGGTGAAGCGGAGTCAGATCTGTTTAGCTTGTCAGACTAATTTAGCTTTATCTCCAAAAATGAAATGAAATGAAGCACAATTTATTCCCAAAAGGAAAGTTTTAAGTAGGTTTGTTTGTTTTGAGAAAATGATAATTGAGTGAGTGCAGATGGCTGCAGAAGCTGGGGGCAACGACCTCCTGGACCTTCATGTCCTGCAGATCCACTCGAGGTCCGCAAAAAAAAAAGAAGCAACACTCATAACTTTATTTCCGTCTGTCTGATGAATGAAAGCCTGCAGCAGCCACGAAGCCGACGGCTAATCTGTTTCATGTTGGGTCGACTATTTAGGATCCAAAGAAGCTTTGCATGGCTGTCGTCTTGTTTCTGCGGGAAATAGTGAGTTGTGCTCTTTTAAATAATTTACCAATCTCATAATATTGCTAATGCTAACGAGTATTTTTATGTGCTGGGATCTTGTAAATAAAGTTATTTTGCTGCTGTTATCCCAAATTCCTAATTAGGCTGTGTATAAGTCAAACCGCATTTCTCCATTCTCGGTCAACCATTTACAGAGATCCACAGAAATCCCCCTAAAATCTGGTTTGTGGTCAGGCAGAGTGGGGAAATAGTCTCATAATAATAAAATAATAAACTATAGC
Organism: Atherinomorus stipes; assembly: GCA_023101725.1. NCBI lineage: Eukaryota > Metazoa > Chordata > Actinopteri > Atheriniformes > Atherinidae > Atherinomorus > Atherinomorus stipes. The sequence continues at coordinate 31,369 of JALJCO010007457.1, forward strand.
ATTCTTACATGTGTTAGAAAGCGGTAGCTGTAAACTCTGCTCCTCCCAACTGAAGGCGGAGATTTAAAATCCACTTTTTTGCAGCGTTTTTGCTATAATTTATATTGCTATGTAATATTGTATTTTTATCATTATTATTATTGTTATGGTATTATCATTATCCACAGATTAAAATCCAAAGGAAAAAATGTTCAGGATCAAACAGATACTTCAAACTATTCAAGTTTAGTTCTGCCTGTCAACAAATGCATCAGTTACACATTTCAATCAGTGTTTCTCCGTAATGTCTCCTCTAAAGATGACCGCTGAAAATTAAATTAACAGTGACATTTATATCCTTAAAAACATTTAAAAACTTCTTAACAACATCAATTGTTATAAAATTATAGCAAATCTATAATATATTGGCTATAGTTTATGGCTAATTTACGACCGCTTATCCCTTTTTCAACAGAAGGCACTGGATAAATGTTCACCAGAACCAGGAAAAAACCTGTCCAGCCTGGACAGGCTGAAGTGAAGTCAGAGATTCGTCTCTAATGAGCAGAGCTTACGTGTCCGTGTCAAAGTTTTGTCTCAACAACATCCCCACCTTCAAGTGAAGCACGCGTTTCCTCGTGTTTTACCTTTTTTCCTCTCTCTCTTGGTCGCTCCAGATTCGTGATGTCTCTTTAGGTGGGTGCGCCCGCCTGCACGCGCACCCACCATCTGATTGGTCAGAGGTCGATTGTTCGGTCAGATTACAGCTGGTGTCTTTCTTTTCTGCCTCGCGGTTTCGTGCATGACGCTGCCACGCGCAAATACGTCCCCTCGCACAAAATGTGGCCCCCATTGGAAGATGAGGCCCTATGCAAGCGCGTGCTCTGCGTTCAGGGAGGGGCAGCCCTGCAAAGAACTGATTTTAGAAGTGTACTTGTTGTTTTTAAAGCTTTGAATGGTACAGCTAACACCTCTGACATGCTCACTGAGTACACACCAGGGATCCCTGATATCTGGCTTACAGTAATCTGCACCTTTGGGTCTCTACTTTCGTGTCCCAGCGAGTTTTGTTTGCAACCCCCCTCCCCTGACTGTATTTCGTATTTTCCCTTTGTTTTGGTGTACTCGGGATGTTTCTGGGTGGAGATCTGTGTGTTGTCTCCAGCCAATGACAGAGCTATGGGCGTAGCGCTCTGTTGGATAAACTCGGCGATCGGAGCCTGACTGGAGCCGACACCAAATTCATTTGAATTCTCGATAAAAATGGCAGATGCAGCAAAGAAAAGGAAGCATTTTGCAGCAAAAAGAGCTTTAGATAGCAGGGATGTAGAGATTCACCGATGTGAAGCAGTATTCCGACACAGACGTGTGAGATGCGACTGCATCGGTAGCTTCAGTCTGCATCGGATACAACTGGCAGCTAAGTGCGCAACGTATCTTTCTTGGTGTGTCTGAATCGGTAAAAACCCATGGTTACACCAATTATTACATAGATTAGTATTGTTATACCGTAATTATTTTTTTTATTAATAATGATAACATTAACAATCACTATTATTATTATTACTTTTATTATTATTATTATAGTATATTTTTGTACCGCTTATCTGTTAGGGGTGGGGGGGTATGGGCTTCCCGGGGATATTAGGGGGGGGGGGGGGAAAACCTGGGGGGGGGGCCAGTGGGCGGGGCAAAAAGGGGGAGAAGAAAAACAATAAATAGGGGAAATTAAGAGGATAATTAACCAAAATGATGTTTGGGGGGGGGGGAGGGGGGGGGGGAGAACCCAAAAGGGGGGGGAGAAACACAAACCAAAAGGAAGCGGAAAGTTAACCCCCCCCCGGGGGACCAGCACCTTGGGGGGCCCCCCCTATTATTATTATTATACGGATTATTACATCTCCTCGTCACACATATTCCCGAGGCGCCTTGAACGTACCATCACTATCTTTTAAAGTTGCCATGACATCAAATTTCCCTTTTCTGGGGTTTTGGGGGTCTAATCTGATCTGCTGTGCTCTGATGAGGTCATGTGAATGTCAGAGTGAGAATCAAAGTTCCTGTTTATGGTCTGTCAGCTTTGTCTCTCTGGTCAGAGACGGTTAAATCAGCCCGCCGCTTATTCTTCTACGTAGTTCTATCATTCTACGTAATTCATTTGCTCCAATTAGAGCACACTATCAAGTAAACCCCCCCCCCCCCCCCCTCTGTCTGATTCAACTGCGAGTGGAAGAGTAACTTCTGAGCAGTCAGGTCTGGGTTTTCAAACAAATGGATTTAAAATCAAACTTTTGCAGCAACACTGAGGGAGGGGGCCACAACCTTGTCATTACCTGTAAGTTTATTTATTTTCTAAATGCTGTCTTGTCTGATAAACGTAGCTCACTGTCTGAAATGCACATGATGCTAACAGTTAGCCTTTAGCAAACTCTGACTGCAGCTTGACCTACTTTCTCTAAATAAGGTCATAGCCAAATAAGGTGCAGCCAATCAGAATGAAGTCAACGTGGTCTCCGGGTAAAGCTGCATATCATTACCAGACCCGACTGTTTTACCGAGGAAGGAGGTCTAGCTGCCAAAACAACCCCCCGCTGTAAAAAAATGACATTTTTTTCTTTGGAGATTTGACATCTGCAGCAATGACAACAACCTGAACCAGTTTTTACTGCTATGATGTCATCACTCCTTTAAGTTTCGTTTTTAGAACATCAGAGCCGGGTGGTGCAGCTGTGGTAAGTAAACAGCAAACATAGAGGGAGGGGCCAGCGGGTGGAGAGGACACATTTAGCATCTCTGAGTTTGGTGATACTTGGAAGATGGAAAACTTGACACCAAATCTGTGGTTTGAAAACAATGTGGCGCTGCTATAAAAGACGTCAGCAGCATGATGAACATGGCAAGGTGGGGACCCCCCCCCCCCCCTGTATTTTTTTTAACAAAAGAGTTCCTGACAGCATCTCTGTACCAGAGTGAACTGCATCAGTTTAAGATGATTTATTGGTTTGATTTATAGAAAACAATCAAAATATAAGTATTAAAAACATCCTTCACAGAGAAGGTAAAATTTCTGAGATGATGGTTAGAAACCAGATGGAGACTTGGAAATGATTTGTTTTGTGTTGAATAGTTTTGAATCGCAGAATTGTATCATATCAAGTCGGATCGAATCACATTGTATAAAGTCAAATCGTCATATCATTAGTGAATCGCATCGTATCGGCAGGAGGCTTCACTGTATCCCGAATGTATCGTATCGCTGGCAGCGTATCGAGATCAAATCTGCCTCCTTGGTGGGGATTCACATCCCTGTTAGATAGTGCATGCTCGAACAGCAGAGTTAATATTTGGCTTTCACCCACTTTCTAGCTTTGAAGGAGAGGCTTGGGGCTGAAGGAAATGCAGCCATCAGCCTGAGGGGAGGGGCTCTCAGTTTGAATAGTGTTTACAAACAGAAACGGGTAAAACTCCGGACTCTACCTTTAAATGCAGACTTAAAACATTTCTTTTTCCATGAGCTTTTAGGTTTGAACAGTAAGCTTTTAGTTTTAGTTGTTTTCATTTGCAACATTTTCCCTTTTCATCTCCCTAGTTTAGCCTGTGTAACGCTGCGCTGTTGAAGCACGTTGACTTTGCTTTTGTTGTATGAAATGTGCTAGAAATAAACTTGACTTTGCTTTTCTTTCCTTTTTAAAGATTTAACTTTTACTGAGAGTTGCTTAGATTTAGCAACAAGCATCACTAACTAAGCGGTGGGACTGACAGAAGGCTGTTTTGGCTGGAAAATATTGAGAAAATACACTTTAATACATTTTCTAAAAATAGTAAAGAAGCAGTGCTTCTCTCTGGTGATTGGGCTGTGAAATTCTCCAAAGCATCTTTCCTGCCACAGCTCAGTCAGGGTACCTGGCACACACAGATAAAAGAAAACACCAGACAGAGTCAACACTTATCACTCCCCGTCCTTTTTCTGGCAATGTGTTCGTGGCAGAAACACAAAAATACAAATGAACACGGCCAGCAGCACGAAGACGCCGGGGCTATAAGGCTGTCATGGCAACCACTCTGTAAAGGTGTGATTGGTCAGGGGACTGACATGCATGAAAATGTTTGCTGAGAGTAGGTATGGATTCAAAGCACATAACAGGAACACTGTGTAGCACACGCACACACACTCACACACACACACACACACACACACACACACACGGTCAAGCTTTCTCAGGAAACACATGAAAAGCCATGTATCATAAACACTGAGTAAATGGACAAATATATACTGACAAGGCAGAGCAAACATTAATTAGTTAATGTCATAATAAAGAAAGTGGCAAGCTGGTTTGGATGATCCAAACGCAGAGATACTTAATTAAAAATATGCAAATACGCTCACTGTTGGGAGGTTATCAAATTTCACTTAACAGAAAAAATCATTTCTGACTACATTTCAATTACAGTCTCCGTGCACATTTTTCAGCAGCTCCACTGGAACAGACAGCAGGAAGACTGGAATCGGAGATCTAACACCGAGTTTGTCTTTGACTTAAACGATGGTTGTTCTGGCTCCGGCAGTACTCAAAATTAAACATCAACATTATTAATTATGAGGAAAACCCTCCAAACTCCCTTGAACCCTGATAATCACACTTAATGGGAAAATGATAAGTGAGATAAATATCACAAATTTGTGTTTTTTGTCTCCTCCAGGGGAAAGCCACTCGTGGACTGCAGGTATCTGTGTGAGCACGTCTACGTGGAGGCAGCCCCGCACGGCTTGCTGCTGCCGCCGTGACAGGACATTCTTATCACACCGCGAGCCCTTCCACCCCAGCTGGTCCCCGGTGCCCAATTACACAAGAAAGAAAATCAAAGTGTTCAGGACTTGGAAAATGATCGATTACTGTGACCCCATGTGTGTAACATATATATGTAGCATGTCAGGTTATGAGCAAGGCCAACACTGTAACTAACACGTTTGTTGACCCAGACATTCCCAGGGTGACTTCAACATTTAGGCCGTGGTGTGGAGAACAGCAAAACTGTCTCTATTCTCTATTATACTGATGATGCTGTCTGATGTTTTCTATTTTTAGGGACGAGCATTTACTCAGAACGGACATCGCACCACATGCTTGAAATTGCACAAATGTGGAGAGGTTAAGATCTATGCAAAGTGGCAAACAGCCGTTTGAGATCTGCATCGAAAAAAGGTATAGCGCTCTGAATCCCCCTGCATTACCCTAATTAATCATTCATACTTCACATCTACATATTCAAATTACCTGAGAAACTGCAAGTGGGGGAGGAGATGGGGGATTGGATGGGAGGGTAAGTTGCAGAAAAAGAAGAGAAGAAAGGGAAAAAGTCAAGAGAAAGAAAGCAGGCTTCCATATGGGTGATTTCTGAAATGGTTTTCCAGCAGTGCTGTACTCTTCTTCAGTCCCTGGATGCATCCAGACAGTGTTGGCAGTTAGCCTGTGACCATGCAGTGTGGTCTGCATTAGCACTTTGGTCTCATGGTTACTTCAAAAAAGTCTTGTGTTGTCAGAACCAAAGCACCAAAGTCTTTATGGCCACAGCTGACGGATTCCAACCTCTGCCCTATTAGTGAACTGGGAGCGCCGCGCTCGCTCTTTCTGTCTCACTGTGCCACATGTGAGGGCCTTGATTAGGGCTTCAGGGAGCCAGAAGATGGAGAGTGTGGTGACAGACAGAAAGAAAAAAGAAAAAAAAAGCCACAAGACAAGAGACAAATACAAGAAAGGGAGGCAGTATCAGAGAGAGGAAGAATCAAGATGTGGAAACTGAATATGAGTTCAAAGTGAACATTGGTTTGGTCAGATTTGATGGATTTGCATTGAGAAAGTATTCAGAACCCTTCAGTTTATCACCAGTGGTTGCAGATGTACTAAAAAAAAAAGACACTGATATCAAACTGACATAAAAATTAGGATTCTGTAGTATCTGCTTTTCTGTTTTACAGACTGCACAGCTAGCCGTTAGGGATGCTTGATATTGGCTTTTTTTTTTAACTAAAATGAGCAATTGTTCAACACTTGATTTCCAATAATTGATATCAACTGAAATCGACCGCTGCAGACAACTGTGAGGTGAAATTTTTCATATTCTGAGAAATAAAACTATATTCTGCTCTGGGAACAAAGATCCCAACATCTCCTGAACTCAGCCAGAAGAGTTCATGTTGGACATCTGGCTGCCAGATATCAGATACTAGCAGGTACTAGATACTAGCATGTATCAGATACTAGGTATTAGATACTAGCATATATCAGATACTAGGTATTAGATACTACCATATATCAGATACTAGGTATTAGATACTAGCATATATCAGATACTAGCAGGTATTAGATACTAGCAGGTATCAGATACTAGCAGGTACTAGATACTAGCATATATCAGATACTAGCAGGTATTAGATACTAGCAGGTATCAGATACTAGCAGGTATTAGATACTAGCATATATCAGATACTAGCAGGTATTAGATACTAGCAGGTATCAGATACTAGCATATATCAGATACTAACAGGTATTAGATACTCGCAGGTATTAGATACTAGCATATATCAGATACTAGCAGGTATTAGATACTAGCAGGTATCAGATACTAGCAGGTATTAGATACTAGCATATATCAGATACTAGCAGGTATTAGATACTAGCAGGTATCAGATACTAGCATATATCAGATACTAACAGGTATTAGATACTCGCAGGTATCAGATACTAGCATATATCAGATACTAGCAGGTATTAGATACTAGCATATATCAGATACTAGCAGGTATTAGATACTAGCATATATCAGATACTAGCAGGTATTAGATACTAGAGGTATCAGATACTAGCATATATCAGATACTAGCAGGTATTAGATACTCGCAGGTATCAGATACTAGCAGGTTTAGATACTAGCATATATCAGATACTAGCAGGTATTAGATACTAGCAGGTATCAGATACTAGCAGGTATTAGATACTAGCATATATCAGATACTAGCAGGTATTAGATACTAGCAGGTATCAGATACTAGCAGGTATTAGATACTAGCATATATCAGATACTAGCAGGTATTAGATACTAGCAGGTATCAGATACTAGCAGGTATTAGATACTAGCAGGTATTAGATACTAGCAGGTATTAGATACTACCATATATCAGATACTAGCAGGTATTAGATACTAGCATATATCAGATACTAGGTATTAGATACTAGCATATATCAGATACTAGGTATTAGATACTAGCATATATCAGATACTAGCAGGTATTAGATACTAGCATATATCAGATACTAGCAGGTATTAGATACTAGCATATATCAGATACTAGCATATATCAGATACTAGGTATTAGATACTAGCATATATCAGATACTAGCAGGTATTAGATACTAGCATATATCAGATACTAGCAGGTATTAGATATTAGCATATATCAGATACTAGCATATATCAGATACTAGCATATATCAGATACTAGCAGGTATTAGATACTACCATATATCAGATACTAGCAGGTATTAGATATTAGCATATATCAGATACTAGCATATATCAGATACTAGCATATATCAGATACTAGCAGGTATTAGATACTACCATATATCAGATACTAGCAGGTATTAGATACTAGCATATATCAGATACTAGCAGGTATTAGATACTAGCATATATCAGATACTAGCAGACATATTATCAGCAGCTTCAAAGCAAGTCAGTCTGTAGCAGCAGCAGCTGCACCGTAGTCACGTGACTCTGAAAGGAATGCTGGGAAATGAAGTTCTTTTAGGATAACAGGGACTTTTGTACATGCTGGAGCGATGCTGATGGAACAAGATCTCATCAGATCTAATTGTTCCTCTAAAGCTATTTTTAAAATAGTGGTGTGATAAAATAAATCTCGTGACATGTCATGAATAAAATATCGGTCCAAAAAACTATACTGCTAGTTTCAGATAGCACATTTAATGCCAGTATCGGCTGATAATATTGGTAGGCTGATAATATCGGATATTCCTACTATCCGTGTATTTCCCATCAGATTAGACCATGTCTGCATGTAGGTACGGCAGCACAGAACCAGATCCAGAGTTCTCCCCAGCACAGAACCAGAACCAGATCCAGAGTTCTCCCCAGCACAGAACCAGATCCAGAGTTCTCCCCAGCATAGAACCAGATCCAGAGTTCTCCCCAGCACAGAACCAGCTTTCTTGATCAGCTTGTTGTTATGGGCCTGTGTAACCTTTCCTCAGGTTAGTTTTTTCTTTGGAAAGTGAAGATGAGTGTGAAGAGTGAAGCCTTATATAAACAGTTTGTGTCTGTCCAAATCTTGTCCAATCGATTCTCTTTAACACAGCTGGACTCCAGTCAAGGAGCAGAATCGTCTCAAAGGTGATCAAGAGAAATAAACAGCAGCTGAGCTGAATGCTAAAGAGTCAAACGTCTGGATGAGCAACCATTTATGGAAGTCTGTGTTCGTGCAGCTACTGCAGGGTATCAGCCGGAGACTCATGGAGCAGGGGGGGGGGCATTTTTCTACTGTACAGTATGCTTTAGCATAGCATGTGTGTGCTTTTGGGGGGTGACATGGTAGCTTAGAATGAGTTATTCAGAAATACGTAGGTAGCGAGGACACAACTGGTTCAGGTTCATTTGCCGCAGGACGAGTTGGGGCACCAAAGAACCAGACTGGTCTGCCTGAAACGGGGGTCCCGGTTCACTTGCAAACGAACTATTGGACTCTCTAGAGAACCCAGTGGAAATGACATTTGTCGACCACAATAAAGCAGAAGAAGAAGAAGAAGAAGCTGTAAGTGGGGTAGATAATGGTTCGGGTCAGAGTGAAAACAAAGCAAACAGCATGTTGAAAGAAGACAATAACAAAACGATAAACAACTGGAACAAGGGTACACAGAGATGGAGGAAAGATTTCACAGTTTTACACAGAGGCCGTTTCTCAATCTGCGTACTTGTGCGTACTTGCGCGTACTTGCGTGCTCGTGGACTCGTGAAACGTCATCACCCGCTGTCCAAGTCATGTTCCATTAAGAAGTTCGCTTCTCAGCAAGTACGCTGGAAATCCCCGGATGAAAACTTCCTCCGCCCATTTTACCGAGCATGCATCAGAGGAGGCTCGTGCGTGCTTGGCCAGATATAAATCCCAGCATGCACCTGCACAGTCGCAGCGTTGGCAGCCCCCTCCTCCCTCCACCTCCAACAGCCAAACCAGAGCGATCATTTCTATTCTTTACTGTTCTTTGCCTTTTATCTGCTGCTCTTCCTCCCGCTTTCCTCTCACAGCTGTTTCTGATCATATAATTATGACCTGATTGTCCGTTTACATTTATGTGCTTATGTATTGGAAATAAATATAACAAATACACATTAGGGGAAAAAACAAAACATCCACTTTGTATAATTGTTTTGGAGCAGTTATTTTAAATTGTTTTTATTTGTTTCAGTACATTTCTGCAACAATTGATAAACTGCAGAATAACACAATATTATTTTCATGTTGACAGGCAGCCCTGACCCTGCTCCACTTGCTGCACACCGTTGGTGGTGATGTCACAAGTTTGCGTTGTCTCAATCCGTCAAGTAGGCGGAGTCCGTGCTTGTGAACTCCACAAGTGCAGACTTCCAGTACATACCCACAAGTCTGTACTCACAAGTACACGAGTATGTAGTACGCAAACTAGGAATTGAGAAACGGCCTCTCATTTTCTTCTTCCTCCTGCTTCTTCATCATCATCAGCGGTTAGGGTATTGGGGAGCGTCGCCCTCTAGCGAGCAGTTGTTGTACCTACGGTGGTTTAACCAGGCAGTTAACCAGGATTAACTTCGGTTACTGCAGTATGAACACAAACTGAAGCAGAGAGAGGAGGGAGATATTGCAGAAACCCGCCCAATCGGGCCGAGTGCTGGACTATCCTGGTCTGAATGCACCCTCACATGTTTTAGCAGTGAATTATGAATCATGTAAGTCATCTCCTGATTTCAGGAAGTTTTCACATTCCTGTCTCTCCACGGCTTCGGTAGTGGTGATAACACGCTGACATGACGAGGTGCCAGAGAGCACGACTTGGTTATTTGAATTCAGTTAGCGCACCACTAGATGCACTGGAGCTGTAAATACTTGCTGAAGTACTGCATATATAACCTGTATGTGACTCCAGTGGAGATGTAGGGAGGTGTTACACTATCAGGCAGAGAACGGAGAACAGAAGGAATAAAGACGTATAATAAAGAAGTGTTAGATGGTTGGGGAGCAGGCGGAGGTGAACAACGACATGAAAGGCATGCGGTGTAGTGAGGGCTGTGCTAGCCTGTGTGTTATTGATGATGTGCACGAACTGCACTCTGTTATCTACTGCTATCCCCATGGCTCCTCTCACAACACAATGCATGCATCCCAGTGGAGCTATGGAGCTGGTGTCGTTGGGACATTGGTTGGCATATAACCACTTTCTGTTGTGCTAAATAAAAAAATGCATTTTTTAGATTTAGTAAAAAAATATAGTGGTCAGACTTATAGAAAGAGGCTTACAAAGTTTGAGCCCGAGAGGGACCTCGTGATTGTTACTTAGCAACAATGGTGATAAACGACGCATTAATGATGTAGATAATTGCAAAGGCTACAAGCCAGCACAAACCTTTTTAAAATGTGTAAAAAGACAACTTAAAGGAATAGTCCACCTACAGAATGATGTAACTTTATTTTCCACTTCCCCTCATGGTGAGAAAGACTCTGCTGCACTTTTTTAATATCTCAAATGCAGCCGGAGATCAGGACGGCTTCTCGTTTCCCCCCAACTTTCATATAATGGAGTTCACCAGTGACTGAGCCAAAAAGGTCCATAAAAGTCCACAAAAACTTGTGAATATTCCTCCATACTGCTCGTCCAATGTAATCCAAGTGTCCTGAGTGGGTAGCGTCCAGATTTTACCGGAAACCACATCATTTAGTAGATTTTTAGAGCCCAAACAGTTCTACATCGCATCTCCAGCGAGCACGCCGATGCACGTTCACGAAATACGGCAGCCGCAACAGACGAGATCGCGCGTTCTTTTTTTCTTTCTTTCTTTGATTTAAATCAATAACCCCTCTTGGACCCTCTTGTGTTTGTCCTGGTTTGTCTGCAGGTCTGTCGCTCTTAGCACAATGTAAACGGCTAATTTCTTCTCCTACGCTTCCATTATCGAACAGAATAGGCTCTGAACGCCGAGGTTTCCGTAGTTTTGTGAACGCACATATGCGTTCTTCGCGAAAGTAAGATATAGTACTGTTTAGGCTCTAAAAATATACTAAATGACATTGTTTCGAGTAAATTCTGGACGCTACCCTCTCAGGACACTTGGATTACATTGGACGAGCAGTATGGAGGAATATTGACAAGTTTTTGTGGACTTTAAGGACCTTTTTGGCTCTGGCCCCAGAGAACTCCATTATATGAAAGTTGGGGGAAACGAGAAGCCTTCCTGATCGCCGGCTGCATTTGAGATATTAAAAAGTGCTCCAGAGTCTTGCTCACCATGAGGGGAAGTGGAAGAAAAAGTTACATCATTCGTTGGGTGGACTATTCCTTTAAAGGTTATATCCGAATAAAATGAAGGGTGGTTGGGTGGGGAAAAACACTCCGGTGGGCCTGCCGATACGGTGAGTGGATGTGTGGAGCAGGGGGGTTTGCAGCTCGGCCATGGAAGTAGTTCTAGGAGGAAAGTCCTTTTGTGTTTTTCCGTGAAGTTGGGGTCCTGTGAAGTTTCCTAATTTCTCCAGGTTTTGTTTGGTCCTCCTCCTAGAAACAGATAACAATATCTCCAGGGCTTGAAGAGCTGCTTCACTCGTCGCTCCACGGTTTTTCCCTGCACAGGCCGGACTATGACGAAATATTGTTTCCACAAGAGATCGTTTGGCACCTGAATGGCGGCGTGTTTGGTTATAGACGTAAATAAAATGCCATTTCGCCGAAAATTTTTTTATTTTTTGGTAAATTTAATTTTTTGGGAAATGTTGTCTTTCATTCTGTCACCCCCAAACGACCGTGGAGGTATTTTGAAATTAGATAAAAATGCTTCACTTAGTTATATCCAAATAAAATAAAAAAAATGTAAAACTTAAATATACAGCATAATAGCAACCCACATAGAACATTTCTGTCTCTACAGCCACAACTCTGCCTCAGACCAGCACAAAACACATATGAAATGAAAGCAGAGACTCTGTAGAGTCCAAACATGGTCTCCACAGTCGTCTTCACCAAACATTACAGAGACAGAAGCCGATAAGCAGAAACCGCTCAGACACAAACTAGTTTAAACATTTCTCTTACCTTTGCTGTTTCTCCGTGAAAACTACCAGTAAATCCACACCTGGTTGTTTGAGGGGGGCCCCGCGTGTCCGTGTCCGTGGGTTATTGCTTTATTCATCTCTGGGGCAACACATGAAACACTTTCAGTTTCACCAATGTTCTTTAGGACCCAGAAGATGGCTTCACAATCCACCAATGCAGGTACCAGCCAATACTGAATTACCGCCTTCTGCTGGCTCTGATTGGCTGAAACTACTGTCAATCTTTCCCACAGCGGTCTAGATACATTCTACTGGCTTTAATGAATCGATTGATGTGTCATTTACCAAAATCAACCAATCCATTGTGGAGTTCTGGGCCTGTGTATCCACACACAGCCAGGTAAGGAAGCTGTGAGGGAATCATCACACTGAATTATCCCATGAGGGAAATTCAGCTTTAATAACAGACTGTCTCACTTCTTCTTCTCTTTCCAACAATATAACATATAAAAACAAAAGAACAAGAGGTATAAAAAAATAACAGTGCAACAATAATAATCACTCACTCACTCAGTCAGTCTTGTTCTTCAGGGTGATGCTGCTGGTAGGAATGAGTTTCTGTATCTCTCCGTCCTACAGTGAACCTGAAGCAGCCTCTCTCTGAACACACTCTGGAGAGGAGGAAGAATCCTCCATCATCTTCATCGGCTTGTGCAGCATTCTTTTCTGAACGATCAGATCCAGAGTTCTTCCCAGCACAGAACCAGAACCAGATCCAGAGTTCTTCCCAGCACAGAACCAGATCAGAGTTCCAGACAGCAGACCAGATCCAGAGTTCTCCCAGCACAGAACCAGATCCAGAGTTCCCAGCACAGAACCAGAACCAGATCCAGAGTTCTCCCCAGCACAGAACCAGATCCAGAGTTCCCAGCACAGAACCAGAACCAGATCCAGAGTTCTTCCCAGCACAGAACCAGATCCAGAGTTCCCAGCACAGAACCAGAACCAGATCCAGAGTTCTCCCCAGCACAGAACCAGATCCAGAGTTCCCAGCACAGAACCAGAACCAGATCCAGAGTTCTCCCCAGCACAGAACCAGATCCAGAGTTCCCAGCACAGACCAGAACCAGATCCAGGTTCTCCCCAGCACAGAACCAGATCCAGATCCAGAGTTCTCCCCAGCACAGAACCAGAACCAGATCCAGAGTCCTCCCCAGCACAGAACCAGAACCAGATCCAGAGTTCCCAGCACAGAACCAGAACCAGATCCAGACTTCTCCCCAGCACAGAACCAGATCCAGATCCAGAGTTCTCCCCAGCACAGAACCAGATCCAGATCAGAGTTCTCCCCAGCACAGAACCAGAACCAGATCCAGAGTCCTCCCCAGAACAGAACCAGACCAGATCCAGAGTTCCCAGCACAGAACCAGAACCAGATCCAGAGTTCTCCCCAGCACAGAACCAGATCCAGAGTTCTCCCCAGCACAGAACCAGATCCAGAGTTCTCCCCCAGCACAGAACCAGATCCAGAGTTCTCCCCAGCACAGAACCAGATCCAGAGTTCTCCCCAGCACAGAACCAGATCCAGAGTTCTCCCCAGCACAGAACCAGATCCAGAGTTCTCCCCAGCACAGAACCAGATCCAGAGTTCTCCCCAGCACCCAGAACCAGATCCAGAGTTCTCCCCAGACAGAACCAGACCAGATCCAGAGTTCTCCCCAGCACAGAACCAGATCCAGAGTTCTCCCCAGCACAGAACCAGATCCAGAGTTCTCCCCAGCACAGAACACAGAACCAGATCCAGAGTTCTCCCCAGCACAGAACCAGATCCAGAGTTCTCCCCAGCACAGAACCAGATCCAGAGTTCTCCCCAGCACAGAACCAGATCCAGAGTTCTCCCCAGCACAGAACCAGATCCAGAGTTCTCCCCAGCACAGAACCAGATCCAGAGTTCTCCCCAGCACAGAACCAGATCCAGAGTTCTCCCCCAGCACAGAACCAGATCCAGAGTTCTCCCAGCACAGAACCAGATCCAGAGTTCTCCCCAGCACAGAACCAGATCCAGAGTTCTCCCCAGACAAAGTCAGGTTCCCCCCAGCACAGAACCAGATCCAGACCTCTCCCAGCACAGAACCAGATCCAGAGTTCCCCCAGCACAGAACCAGATCCAGAGGTCCTCCCCAGACAGAACCAGATCCAGAGTTCTCCCCAGCACAGAACCAGATCCAGAGTTCTCCCCAGCACAGAACCAGATCCAGAGTTCTCCCCAGCAGAGAACCAGATCCAGAGTTCCCCCAGCACAGAACCAGATCCAGAGTTCTCCCAGCACAGAACCAGATCCAGAGTCCTCCCCAGAACAGAACCAGATCCAGAGTTCTTCCCAGCACAGAACCAGATCCAGAGTTCTTCCCAGCACAGAACCCCAGAACCAGATCCAGAGTCCTCCCCAGCACAGAACCAGATCCAGAGTTCTCCCCAGCACAGAACCAGAACCAGATCCAGAGTTCTCCCCAGCACAGAACCAGAACCAGATCCAGAGTCCTCCCCAGCACAGAACCAGATCCAGAGTTCTCCCCAGCACAGAACCAGAACCAGATCCAGAGTTCTCCCCAGCACAGAACCAGCTTTCTTGATCAGCTTGTTTAGTTTCTTCAAGTCTCTGGTTCTGGTTCTGGTTCTGGTTCATAAAAGTCATAAAAGCTACAGTTTGAGACTGTTTTTTAAAAAAATATATTTATTTTGGGAGAATAATAAAAAATGTGGAATGATGGACATGAACATTGCCAACTGTTCCAAAGTGGCCATTTTGGAAACCTCACCTGAACTTTATGTAAAAACATCATTTCAGAGAGTTGCTGATGCTGAAATTGTTTTTTTAAGGCGAGATTTGAAATTTTGCTGTGCTGTCTTCCTTTACTGTTCACCAGTAACAAATCTACTTGTATTTACACATCTTCATAAATTTTTTCTTTAATTTGACACCAATTTTTTTTTTTTTAAAAGACCTCATGGTTGCAGAGATACACTTATTTTAATTGAAGTATGCAATTTCATGAAGAATGGACTTAGGGTTCAAATGAAAGTATGTTGGATACAGACTTGTATGAACAGCGTTTCACTGTTTCTACTGAAACCTGCTCAGTGAGCTGAGAGCACTATTTTTACTGTTTTTACTATTTTTACTGTTTTTACTTCCCCTGCTGATGTATTGTGTGACTTTTCTTCTTTCAGCCCACAAACACTTAATCTTTCATTTCTTAAAGAGATATTAATTTTATTTAATATGTAATATTATACAACTTATAGAAATTCAGCTACTTTTGGTTTTTATACCAAATACTTTTATCATTACTCACATTAAAAAGAGAGGTAAGGCGAGACATGCCAATAAGGCTGAAGTATAAAAGCACTATTTCAGACTCCTGAATATCTTTAAGGTTCAAAGATCAGTTACTTTTTAAAGAACTTAAAAATAAGGATTCAACATTTTTATTACAGTAATTTAGACCTCATGGAAGAATTAAAAAAAAAATTTAAAAAGGGGGGGGAAAAAAAAATCAAAAAAAAAAAAAGGGAGGAGGGGGGGGAGGGGGGAGGGTCAGCACGCGGGCACCCGGGGGAGGGGGCACCGGCCCGCCGCCCTCACGCTTCCCTCAAACATCAAATTTACAAAAACACAAAACTACAAAAAGAAAAAAAAATCCAGTTATCCCGAAATTCAAGTCATGATAAAAGAAAGTCATTTTTGTTTAGTTTTATTTCTTCAAACATACAGCAATGAACTAAAATGCAATTGCCTCTTTCTGTGTGGATGATGTTAGAAGGGTCGTCAATGCTTTTTTTTTTTTTTTTTTTTTTTTGCTTAACCATAAAAGCAAAGAGAAAAGGCACAAAGAAAGTTGGAAGGAAAATATGCACAAACACAAACGATCAAACATACTTGAGAGGACAGGATTCAGTTTGGAGACGAGGCAGGGCCTCGCAGCAGGACACGTGCAGGACAGTCAGGCTTGGCTGAAGACTGGGGGGGTTGGCTGGCTGATGAGCAGAGCGCCCGGCTGCCAGCATCAGCCTGTAATTGAGGGGAGGTGTGAGCTTCCCCGTGGACTCCCCCTGTTCCCTGACAGCTGTGGAGCAGCTATTCACACAGAGCCACAGCGACAATCGTCTGCTCCTCTACAGCTTCCTATTCAGCTGGTTTACTTAAACAAGATCTGGTGCAAGTTTTAGGAACAAATACTTTTGTACATTCTGTTGCAAAACATTATGCATAATGCAGGCGCGACTGATCTGAGACGGATCTGACAGCAAGAATAAAATAGGCTACTCTCTCTGAAGTAGTCAGCCTTCACCAATCAGAGGGAACCAGGAGAGATGTTTGCTAAGTTTGGTTAAGGAATGGGAAAAAACTCTTCACATTCTCACTATTCTGATCCGCAGCTGAGTTAGTAAAGTGTAGCTCTCCAGGGAATGTGGGTGTGTGATCCCACAGTGTTGCTGGTTGAAAGGAACTCTCATCCACCAGCACATCACATCAACCGCATCCGCATCAGTGAACCAGACTTTCAGTCTAACATTTGCTCAGTCTGCACCAGACCAGACGTCTTTACAGCTCTTTATTTTTATTGTTTTAGTTTTAATGATCAAAGATGAAAGTGAAAGCAACCTTTTTACAAACTGCTCTTCTCTTTTATTGTCTCCCACTTTCTGCCCTTTTTAAACTGGAGGTGAGTTTGCAGCTGACTGCATTCATTCACGCGCAGGGGTCAGCACTCTTCGGCTCTGCGAAGCGGCCCACACGCAATTCACCTGAGACGCCATTCCATGTAACCCGCTCGGAGAGCTGGGAGCAAACCTTCTGCAGGGCAGGGCCCGGGGGGCCCGGCGGTCCCGAGGACCCCTCACGATCGACATGTTTGCTCACAGATGTGGCCTGCCAGCAATGCAGGGTGTTTGTCGCTGAAGAGGATTTCTGTGGGAGCGGCAGCGAGGTCAGCCGTGGACATAGCCAGAGACACGCTCCACTGGACCACGTAGACGAGCTGCCGTCGCTCTAATTGGTTGCAGAGCAAGAATGAAAGCCCAACACACTGCACTCATATTAGCTTCAGCTTTGAGGACAATAGGCACGGGAGGACCACAACAGCCAAGCAGACAGGAATTAATGATGGTCATTACGGCTGCCAGCAACCACAAACTGTTAATTCTGCACCAGCTTTTCACAAGACGGGTAATTATGGAGCAAGTTCACCAGACTGCATCTTCTGGCATGTAATATTTCCGCTTTTAATGTAACATCTGATCAGATGTATGCCCCCACCTCTAATCTCATTTGACTGCAGCCTTTGGCTATTTGGCAAAAACATTTATGTTGGTTTGGTTGAGAGTCTTAAATTAGCCCACATGGCGCTGCTCTCAGCTGGACCTGCTTAATGTAACCTGACAGGAGATATTCTCAAACAAGAATCCCAGAGAGTGCAGACATGGCTGTTTCATTCCGCTTTTGGTTTTCTTTTTGACACCACATGGGATTTCTAAGACTCCTATTTTGTGGATGAGGATACAAGAACAGTGATAGAGCCCAGAAGAGGGAGAAAGAGAGAGAAGAGATGTTTATGTCCAGTAAGGGAAGAGTTTCAGTAGTCTGTGTTAAAAAGTGATGCTAATAGCCACTGATTAATCTTCCTCTCTCTGTTTTTCTCCTCTGTAGCATCTAGAAAACCAATTTGCTCTGCCAGTGTCGAGGAATTTCTGTGTGCAATCAGATAAAATGCAGCAGAGTCAGAGAGGTTGAGCTCCGAGTCAAGATAACGGCTGGAAAAAAGTGAAATCTCATCACATGCTTGCTTCCTCTCACCTGCAAGCAAATTAGAAACACAAACCAGCAGATGAGCCATCAGAGCATCCACGTCTGCTCACGTGTATGTTTGTTTCATTCTTTTACATCTTATCCACCAAGTGAGAGACACAATGAAAAGGAGCCAGAGGAGCATCATCTCTGAAGTTTAGTATTTTTTTTATTTATTTCGAACTAAAACCAACATAAACTAGAAAAGCACTCGGAGAGTGCAGACCTCCACCAAGCAGCTCCACTCCCTTATCTCTGTGTGTTCTGGATCATAGTATCCTAAATTTTTTTCTGGATCCGGATCAACTTTGGAAACATTCTAGAACTCATTGAGATCCTTTCTTGTAATTTTTACCAACATTCGGGCCATTTGTACGGAGTTATATGGAACAATTCCAGAAATGTGTCCTATCAGGGTGATGATGATGTAAGAGTGTTTAGGCGTTGGTAAGGAGGTTTAATGTTCACCATGGGGGGGTCGGTCAGACACACAGGACTCGCTTGGACAGTTAACTGTCTTTACTGGTCACTCTGAATCACAACAGCACAGTAATGCAACAAACGACAGGCTTCCAGGTGGAATTGCAGGTAGTTCAGGTGAATGTGGATGGAAGTGAGTGTGGTCTATAAACACAGAAACACAAAGAAGCCATGAGGAACATTCGTTCAGCAAAGAAACACATTCAAGGTACTAATTATTACTATTAAATCCTTCCAGTTAGGACTGAACATGCATATGTGTTCAAGGCTAACAGTTACAGTAACTGGCATGTAGCAGGTCAGCTAGCTTAAAAGGGAACTTTGTTTTTTTTCAATCTGGACCTATTTTCTAGCATGAAATACATTCATTTACTCACCCAGACAGTTTTGGTGCAACTTGAATTCCTTTGGGAGAAATTTAGATCCACTTGAGATCAGCGTATGCGTGATATAATGGCAGTGATGGGACAACCGCATTCAGCCTCTACATAAGCATTATCTGCCACAAACTCCTTCATTTCACCAACGTTCTGTTACAAAACATTAGTCGGACCCCCCTGTGAGCTTGAAGCAGCTTTTTTGTGGTGATTTGTCCTTATTTACAGACATTTACTTGTTTTGGTGTTGCATAAAAGTGACGTCATCAAAGCCGCCGCAGTAAAAAGTTAGTAAATAATGACGGATCACCATGAAAAAGCCGCTTCGAGCTCACAGGGGGGGTCTGAATAATGTTTCGTAACAAAACATTGGTGAAATGAAGGAGTTTGTGGCAGATAATGCCTTATTTAGAGGCTGGACGCGGGTGCCACATCACTGCCATTATATCACGCATACCCTGATCTGGAGGGGATCTAAATATCTCCTGAAGGAATTCAAGTTGCACAAAAACTGTCTGGGGGAGGAAATGAACGGATTCATGCTAGAAAATAGGTCCAGATTGAAAAAAAAAGACGAAGTTCCCCTTTAGTAGCATAAAAAGGCTCATGGTGAATGGAGGAAACTTCTGAATAAGCAGATCAGCTAAATAACATTAAAGGCTAAATAAACATCCTGTACAGGCAGAAATACAACTAGTTACTTCCAGTTGTTCACAGACGCACACAGTTCACCATCTTCACCTGATAGAAGTCTGTCCAACAGTCTTCTCTCCTCGTGCTCACTGCTGCTCATAAGTTTCATTTCTGCATCCTGACATCATGTGCTCAGTAGCAGCTGCACACTTCTGCCACAAGGGGGCGCTCACGCCTCATCAACAGCCTTTCCAACATGGCCGACCTCACAATGATAAAGAATCCTCCAGAACATTCCTGGATCCAGAAGCTGATCCGGATCACCACCAACATTTAATGGCTCCATCCTTGAACTGAGACACACGATTTCAGGTCAATCCGTCCAGAACTTTTTCTGTAAAGTTGCTGACAGACGGATGGACAAACCAATGCTACCGAAAACATGACGTCCTCGGTGGAGGTAATAATAATAATAAACAACAGAACAGATGAAAAATAACAGCTTCTATGAAGCCTGGAAATGAACTAGTTTTAAAAAAGAAGATGCAAAATTATCCAAGAGACTGATTTTTGACGAGTGCAGAGCATTCGCCCACTCTGACAGCGAGCTGGTGAGAATGACGCTGCTCCAGCAGCTGAATGAGTAAACTCCATCTGACATGATGATGAGTCTTGACCTTTCAGGTTGAGAAGAAAACGATGTGGAGGTGGGACTCACACCGTGTGGGAGTGTCTGGGTGACACACGCGGTGGAAAGATGGGTGCCCTCATACGCATGTGTTCCAGCTCGTGTGTGTGTCTTTAAGCACAAGGACAAGGAGCCTCCTCTGCAACACACTCTTCTCACTGAGGCGTTCCACGTATGGATGGGCCCAGCGGAACCCAGGAGTCAACAGCCGTCAGGCTTGACACGGACATTTAGTCTCGTTGAAATAAAGTAACAAATTAGCACAGAATAGGGATGTAACAATAATCAATAAAAACATAAATCAGGATATGATTCCCTGACAGTTACTATCACCGTTTCAGACTGTAATGATGGTAAAACTGTGGTTCTGGTAAAAACTCCCAGTGATGCTGCTCATCAGCAGGAAAAGCAGCATCAGTCCCTCACACACAGTTTGCATGTTTGGTCTCTGAAACATGGAGGAAGGCGCCGCATGGAAGCTCTGGACATGTTTTCCTTCTAAAAGGACAAAGTGACAAAGTCTGGATGCATTCTGGATGTTTTTAAGGATGCTGGGAGGAAACTTTATTTATTTATGTTTTTATTTTAATGTTTCTGTCACATTTAATCTGGTCGTGTTGCTGTGATATGAACATGTGATTTCTACTACGGTAATGAAACAGTTAAAGTTTCCTTTCTGGACCAGTTCCTCTGAAATCTGTCAGACTAGATCAGGTCTGGAGCTCTGAATGTGAAGAAAAGGATTCTTGGTTCTGATCTACAATATTGCATAAAGAGAGGAACCTCTTATGGTCATAGATGCATCTTTAATGCACATTTATATGTCTGATGTCACATGTTTACCTACAGAAAGTCCATGTGCTTGTTACTATTTTTACTATTGAAACTTGGTGAAAAGATTTTACTGTGTGCATCAGAACGTTTTGAACATTTTGAGCAGATTTCACCAATACCACCATAATGTTGCTAACCATTTTGGCCACAGTAACCGTGACATGAAATTTTAACATTGTTACATGCCTAACACAGATGTAAATATACTTAATATTATTCATCAACAAATAAATTGTAGATTAGCAGCAAAAATAAATAATTATCTTATTATTTGATAGGAACAGAGCATACAAAAACACAGCTTCCAAATATGCCCAATTTAACCAGGAGTCTAGTTTTCATCTGTCCCGCAGATCCCAAAAGGCTTCCTGAGATGAGGAAATACAGAAACATCTAATCATAAAGGAGATAAAACAGTTATCAATCCAACACTTCCATGTAAAGTTATGCTTTATCGGCCTCATTCATCCCATATCCAATCCAGATAATTAGTGAGTATCAGGGTCGATATCCGATCCAGATAATTAGTGAGTATCAGGGTCGATATCCGATCCAGATAATTAGTGAGTATCAGGGTCGATATCCAATCCAGATAATTAGTGAGTATCAGGGTCGATATCCGATCCAGATAATTAGTGAGTATCAGGGTCGATATCCAATCCAGATAATTAGTGAGTATCAGGGTCGATATCCAATCCAGATAATTAGTGAGTATCAGGGTCGATATCCGATCCAGATAATTAGTGAGTATCAGGGTCGATATCCGATCCAGATAATTAGTGAGTATCAGGGTCGATATCCAATCCAGATAATTAGTGAGTATCAGGGTCGATATCCAATCCAGATAATTAGTGAGTATCAGGGTCGATATCCGATCCAGATAATTAGTGAGTATCAGGGTCGATATCCAATCCAGATAATTAGTGAGTATCAGGGTCGATATCCAATCCAGATAATTAGTGAGTATCAGGGTCGATATCCGATACAGGTATCGGATCAGTGCATCTCTAACTTCTATATCTACCAGGCAAAGTATCAGATATAATACTTTTTAAAGTATCACAATACCACTGTGCTCATATAAAACATGTCATTTGTCAGTGATGTCACTGTTGTAAAAATGATCGTTGCTTTTTTGTTGTTGATGAGACTGATTCTGATGCTGCTGGTGTTGCTAGTTACTCTCTGGATGCTTTAACATCCTGGATAAGACGTGCACTTTTCTTATCGAGTGAAAACGATCTTCATCTTTTTTGTGGATGATGATGTTGACAGTAATACTGCAGCTGTGTTAGTAGAATAGAAGAAATGTTTATTTAAGTGTCATACACTTACGTGCCAGGCCCATATGGGCTGATACCTTTAGAGCATAACAGGAAGAAAAAGGACACGCTCGACATACAAAACAATTATACAACTTCAGGATACAGAGCTCTGTCTGAGCTTCCATACATTTTCCAAATATTTCACCAAACTCTACATTTCATTTTCAAATAGCCAACTCAACATTTTACCATCAGTCATCCAGAACAAATCAGACTTTTTACTCTGAATTTTCTCAGATAAAACAGTTTGGAGGTCATGACATGAAGAACAATAAAACAAGAAGCTCCATTCATCCTCAACAACCTTTAAATCGCACATAATACATAACCGTTCCCCTCCTGGGACACCCTGATACCGCCCCCCTCCACCTGAAGAGGTAAGACCCCCGCTCTAAGCTGAGCACACAGTTAGTAGTTAGTTACTGTTAACTGTCAGCAGTTTACTGCCTGAATGCAGGTGCTTCAGGATACAAGATTTTAGTTAAAGACATGTCTTCAATTTAGTTTCTGTTTGTAGTCCAACTGTTTTTATTTGAAAATATTTTGAAGGGTTTCTGTCGGTTTTTATGTCATCTGTTATATCTTTTTTTATTGAGTTTTATATGTACCTGAGCTGCAGACCACAATCAGTTTTTAATGAAGATCTTGTCTTATCTGGACCACAAGGACCACACCATGCTCTGCAGTGGTTTCTACGATCAGTAAATGATGGAAATTCACAATCAAAATCATTGAATAAGGAAACGAGGAAAGAAAGTTCCATGCAGATGAACCTGTATTTCCTAAAAAGAAGCGTTTCAAACCTCCACCTCCTCTCTGCTCCCATCCGTCTCTCACCCTGTCGCTTCCTTCTCCTCCTCGTCTCCCGTCTGTCCCTCCGGCTGGGAGAGACGTAAGAACGAGTGACAGAAGTTAAGTGATTCTCAAACCCGCCATTCGCACAAACCCCCACAGCAAAACGCTGTCTTGCATATGCACCCATACGACACACACTCTCTCTGACACGAGTCAGGGAGGCTGCCAGGCCTCCATGGATGCTCCTGCTGCATCGTCTCCATATGCACGAATATGTTTGCATTGTTTGGATATCCATCAACATATCAGGAAAATTCCTCTTTAAGTTCGTACGCTGACTCCATCGGCTTTCTCCACCTCTCTAATTCTTCCTCTCCTGCTCTCCAAGGTGTATTTGAACAGAGACGTCTCCATCAAAATATGAGCTCTGCTGCCATGACCAGAGCCGCACGAACAAAAATACCTCCAGTAACATCACAGATGCAGGAGGATGATGAAGGCTGGAAAACAAACTTTGCACAAAAGGGAAGGAAGTTTTGTTTTGTTTGTTTGATCATTTATTGTTGTAATCAAACTTTTACCCTCAGAAAATTTCTCTGGCATGTTTGAAAGGAAAATGCACGCACTCAAAAAAACAATTATTGGTCATAACAATAATAATAAAAATAATATGCATTATTTATCTAATCAAATTTCTCTTTATGTAATATATTCAGCATTGAACACAATAAAAGACATTTGGCTGAATACAGCTGTTTGAATAAAAGGTATGTACTAATATTGGGTGGAACTTACATGTAATTAAAGGAACTAAAAGCAGGAATTGTGAGAGAATAAACAAGCATGTCCAGTTTTTTAAAGCTAATGGGTTTAAAAACCCAGCATCAAAAACCAAATAGAACGTTTCCACCACGTCTCTCCGTTGCCTTGAACAGCCTGTGTGCTGCATGATTCTGCGATTGGGTGGTGAATTTCCCGCGCTGTCCTGCGGATGTGACGTCATTGACGCTGCAACTGTGTCCCCGACAGTTTTGATACAGGAAGAAGTAGGGCTGTGCGATATACTGATATAATATCGCGATATAATATTTACATGAGAGAGATATGATATTTACACATATCGTTATATCGTATTAGTTGTGCAAATTTTTTTGCTTTATTTTTTCGTAATGACCCGGCTGCACCTCGACTGACTGCAAGGGGTCACCTGATTATTTAATAAGGGTGGGAAAAATTACAGATACACTGAAATATCGCGTTATTTTCATATGCCGATACCATATCTATATTTAAAAATGCAGTATCAATCTATTTAACGAATGAAATCTCCCGAGATATCATCGTTTTTGTAAAGATATCTTATGAGATTTCACGAAATACCACAAGATTTTGCAACAGACCAATGAAATATCGCGGTATTTCGTGAAATCTCATGAGATTTTGTGACAAAACAATATACACACTACTCACAAAAAAGTTAGGGATATTCAAGTTTTGGTTTTTGGAGAACAGCATGATGTGCAATAGATATTTAACCATTGAACAATGTAAATGTGCATTGAAAAGTTTAGAGAAAGTTTAATTCAGTTCACCTGGAAAGGTTGGAGTGGATTTTAGATTCATTCTGACATCATACAAAAACCCAAATATCCCTAACGAAAAAAAGACTTAATCAGCGTAGTAAACAACGTTATGGATCAGATTCTTTATAGAATATTAATTTTCCCACGGATCTTTAATAAATGTTGGTATTTCTTTGATGTCCTTCTCAGGAGTTTTCTCTCATTGATAAAGCTATAAATTACCAGCAGTCTCATCTGTATGTAACTGGTTATGACTGTGCATGTTTATAACGCTGCAAATGCTTTTCTGCCACATTTTATGCTTTTATTCTTATGTGGGAACATTGATGGCAGTAATCTGGATGAACGTGATCTTTAACAGTCCGGAGGAGACGGAACAGCGGGCGGCGCTGTGATTCTGATTTAATGGTGTTTTCTATCATCTGTACAAAAACAACTACAGGGTTTAAAAAGTGAGACCACAATATGCTTTTTTATCAGTCACAAAGTGATCGGAACATATTGTTAGATGTTTCCATGGTTTCCAGCGTGAACTGTCAGCATTTATGGGCTTGATAGCAGCTAGCCACTCAGCATGTTGTTCGGGACTCTGTTGTTTTGGGAACTGGAACAAACATCTTCTCTTGTCCGTGTGATAGATATGTTTATGGCAGCCATACACAGCGGGACTTCTCCGTATTTCCAAAGTAGAATAAATGAAGATTGACGAGTAATGAAGCAGGTAATTCAGTGGCTCCCCTATGCAACGAAGCCATGTTTTCACCTGTTACCTAACCGGATGTGACGAATTTGGCGAAATTCCCGGATGCTCGCGGTGATCCATACTGTAGCATCCGTTTGTGCTCCCGTGCTGGCTTGGTTGGTGGCTGCAGTCACCCACAGCGCCCTTTAAATGACATAAAGTCAACCTTTTGGGCTTGATTATTTTTTTGAGTGTGTGTGGGATGAGCAGCAGAGTTGAGTATGTCGATTAAAAGACCCTAAGCTGTGATTTGGCTAGTAACAGAAATGAGAGAAATGGGGGCAAAATAGAGCTTTATGGAGTATTTGTGTGTACAGTGTGTGTATCTAGTGTCTATATCCTCCATCCATCTCCATTCCTCTGCCAGCAGCGTGTCACGCAGCGGCGCCTGTAAGCTGTCACAGTGATGTGTGTCACACTCCCTGCTGTGATCTCACTGACTGACAGCATCAGAAAGAAGCATACAAACAAACACATATACATAAACATACGTGCACACGTGGTGTTTTACCCTGAAGTTGAAAGACGAAGCTCTGTTTATGAATACGAGACGTCAAAGTGCCCAAAGGAGCAACAGTAGCATGTTTTTATTTATCTATTTTGAGGTTCTTCCACTCATGCAGTTCCTTCCACGCTACGTTATATCCGTCACTACTGCCAGCTCTGCTGGGGACAGATTTCAGCTGCTACCAAGCACAACCCTGAGAGAAGTTTCCACACGCCATCGCTCACTGTTCACACGGACTGATGTGCATCATTTCCACCAGCATCAAGCTGCTTCCAGCCCCCAGAATGCTCTTGTAAAGAAAGAAGCTCTTGGTTTACGTTTAAAGCAGTGGGCTTTTCCTCCTTCAAATCAAGTCTCACGTCTCAGTCCGGTTTCATGAAATCCAGCATGGCGCTTTATGAAGAATATTTATGATAAAACCCCCAAATGAAGGAAAACAAGCAGGTAAACGAGGCAGAAATCTTCCTGTCACGACTGATAAATTTCATCGACTGTTTTTATCAGCCAGCCTATAGGTGCCTGCATCATTAATGTGCTTCTGTTTTTTCTCATGGTCAGCACGGTTAAATCAGAATGCAGACGGATCTTTCCCTTCCAACTCTCACAAGCTTGTCCGACGAAGCCGAGTGATTTTTAAAAAATTGGAGCATTATCGTTATGACTAATATGAACTTGGCAACATTCACACGACAGATGCTCAATCCCGATATGCTGCTGAGATCA
This sequence comes from Atherinomorus stipes, assembly GCA_023101725.1. Lineage (NCBI taxonomy): Eukaryota > Metazoa > Chordata > Actinopteri > Atheriniformes > Atherinidae > Atherinomorus > Atherinomorus stipes. Next base: position 58,197 of record JALJCO010007457.1, read on the forward strand.
TAAGGGTTTTTATCATTTGTTAGTTTGTTCATATTATCCTTAAAATGCGACTGCCATGTGTGAATCAGTCTCCAGCCCTGATGTGGCCCGCAGAAGAAGACATGACGTCACACACAGTACAGGGTAGGGATGCACGAGATCATCGGCCCCCTATCCGTATCGGCCTATAGCGGCCTTAAAGGTGGAGTTCAGGATTTTTACCATAGGGGGCTCATTCTGGAGTGAGCCAGGGTCCTACTGATCACTGAAGACAGTTTCATCTTATTTCATCTCATATTCTTGTTAGCGGTGGTCCCCGATGCTAATGCTAGCATAAGTCAATAGGAATCTGCTAGCCTGTCATTAATAACAGCAATATCCACTCCACAGAAGACTCGAGGAAATCAAATAGAACACAAGACGATCGGTGGAAATGTTGTGTTAAAGGTGCATTGCTTGAGTTTAAACGGTAACTCCTATCTTTTCTCTCCTCCACGTGCTCTAACAGCTGCTGATGTGTAGAATGAGCTGAACTTCTTCTTTACATACTTTGAAACTTCTAAAGACAGTTTCTTTCAGGATGTTCTGCGTGAACAGAGTTTAAACGCTCGTTTGTGTAAATATCCCTGTTTCTGGGTATTATGTTTGATTTTCTCAGGGAGAAGAAAATCCAGGTGGAAACTCCTGGTCCAAACTCAGATGGTCCAAACTCAGCCCCATTTTCAGCGTCTATTTTTAGGCTCAAATATGGCTATGACGGACCGAACAGATTCTGCCGAAAAAACAACACTGAAATGACGTCTTGTGTTTGGTGGGGATCAGGGCTACTCAGTTCAGTCCTACGAGGTCCACAACCCAGCAGGTTTTCCACGTCTCCGTGCTCCAACACAAGTTCATGAGTCCTGCAGAGCTTGACTGGCTGTTTTTGTTTAATCAGAGTCAGGTGTGTTGGAGCAGGGAGACATGGAAAACCTGCTGGATTGTGGCCTTTGCAGGACCGAACTGAGTCACCCTGGTTTAGACTGAGGTTGTTTGGAAAAGCATCATATAGCTCAGGAGACTGGCCCAAGAAGTCCGGATTAGGTGATCCGTGATGTAGCTAGGTTAGCCCAGCTCTAACCCTAACCCTAACCCTGGGTTTGGGTCTGCAGCATGGACAGAGCCTCCAGGTTTCGTCATGGAGAAGTATTTTGAGTTCAGCGTTAAAATTTGGGGGCTTTCATTGTTTTCTGTTTTTGTGTCTCCACCTTCTCGTTTTTGATGTTTTCGTGTTATTATGGCTTTAATCAGTGTTCATTTAGGTTTGTTTTGTTCTCAGATGATGTAACTTCTCTTTCCTGGTGCTGATTATCTTACAGCTGCTCTGCATTTCTTCCCTCAGTAATAATATGCCTGGTTTTCGTTGTTCCTACAGATCCTGCTTCAGTGTCCTTTGTCTGTATGAAATAAAACCTTGTTCTGATGTCTACGTACCTTGTAGTCCTGTATTTGGGTCCACATTTTGTAAACCACAAACCATGGCAAAGTTAATTGTTTTTATTTTCTAGATTTAGCAGGAAAACAGTAAAAATGACAGTAAAATCTGAGCTTTATCTGTTATGTTTTGTGGCCGATGATTTTATTTGTAATAATTACAGTACACATTGAGTCTAATTTAATCCATTTTTTTCTTTTTTAATACTGGTGTTTTTTAAAAAATAAAAAAAAATTCTCCCATTTTAGGTTATTTGAAAATCTAAATAAATAAATAATAATCTAAATAAATAATGTGCTATTCTTGCCAGAAATAAAACATTTCCTGACATGATCACCATAACCATTTAAAAGTGATAATGATTTGCTGACAGCTTATAACAGCCTCCCCAAGGGTCCCGCAAGATGCACGCAGCTTTAAATAAAGAACTGAGCTAACGGAGAAAATACTGACGATAACAATAAAATACAAACGTCCCCTCAAGCAGCAACATGCTTAGTAACAGCACCTTACGTGCACCCCCCTTCCCCATGTTATCTTTTCCTTATGTATCTGTGAGTATACATGATATTGACAAAAGTATTTGATCACTATCCAGATGATGGAATCAGGTGTTCCATCACTTCCACATCCACAGGTGTATGAATGAAGCAGCTCGGCATGCAGACTGTTTCTACAAACGTGTGAAAGAATGTGTTGCTCTCAGGAATCAGTGAATTCCAGCGTGGAACTGTGATAGGATGCCACCTGTGCAACAATCCAGCGGTGACATTTCCTCCTAAATATTCCACAGTCAGCTGTCAGCTGGATTATAAGAACATGGAAGTGTTTAGGAACGACAGCAGCTCAGACATGAAGTGTTCGTCCACGTAAACTGATGGAGCGGGTCAGTGATGATGAAGCTCATAGTGAGAAGAGGAGACCAACTTTCTGCAGAGTCAATCACTACAGACCTCCAAACTTCATGTGGCCTTCAGATCAGATCAAGAACAGTGACAGAGAGCTTCATGGAATGGGTTTCCATGGCGACCAGCTGCATCCATCCATCACCAAGTGCGATGCAAAGCGTGGATGCAGTGGTGGAAAGCAGCCGCCGCTGGACTCTAGAGCAGTGGAGGCGTTCTCTGGAGGACCAATCACGCTTCTCCATCTGGAATCTGATGGAGGAGTCTGGGTTTGGCGGTTGCCAGGACAACGGTACTTGTCTGACTGCATTGTGCCAAGTGTAAAGTTTGGTGGAGGGGGTATTATGGTGTGGGGGTGTTTTCAGGAGCTGGGCTTGGCCCCTTAGTTCCAGTGAAAGGAACTCTGAATGCTTCAGCATACCAAGACATTCTGGACAATTCCATGTCCCAACTTTGTGGGACCAGTTTGGAGCTGGCCCCTTCCTCTTCCAACATGACTGTGCACCACAAAGCAGGTCCATGAAGACCTGGATGCAGAGTCTGGTGTGGAGGAACTGGACAGAGTCCTGACCTCAACCCCATAGAACAGCTTTGGGATGAATCAGAGCGGAGACTGAGAGCCAGGCCTTCTGGTCCAACATCAGTGTGACCTCACAAATGTGCTTCTGGAAGATGGTCAAAGATTCCCAGAAACACTCCTAAACCTTGTGGACAGCCTTCCCAGAAGATGAAGCTGTTCTAGCTGCAAAGGTGGACCAACGTAATCCTGAACCCGACGGATCAGGAATGGATGTTACTGAAGCTCAGATGTGAGTCAAGACAGGTGAGATGATACTTTTGGTAATATAGAGTAGGTGCGCTGCAGAAGTGGCAGCAGCCTTGAGTCTCCCTGGTCCTCTACATTTATGTTTGTGTCTGTTTGCCTGATCTTGGACAGGTGATACTGAAAGTAATTTTGCTGTGCCAGTACGCTGCTACAATGACAAATAAAACTTCTGATTCTTATGGTGTTGTTGTTTCAGGGAAAAGAAGTTGAAAGAAAAAAAATTGCGTTTAGAAAAGTTAAGATGTGGAAAGTTTATGTTACCAGCAACTTTCTAATGTTAGCTTCAGGCTACAAGTTAAAAACTTAAAGCAGAACTCAGTAACTTTAGCTCGGGGCTCCCCCTAGTGGCTCTTTCCCAACTCACCACTCACTTTCACTGTGGTAAAGTTCAACCCCCCTACACCCCCACAGCACACAGACGGCTTCTCTACCTGTCTTTCCTGTATTTTGATCCCTGGATATATTTCTAAGCGTTTACTAGCTTGTTGATGCTACGTTGCTACATTGGTAGCAGCACCACGTCTCCCTCTGCTCAAAGCAAAGTCCTGTCTCTTCTGAAACGGGACGTTTTACCCGTGATTGCGGGTAAATATGCCGTGGATTATATTTTTCTCTGGTGTTGGCGGGTAGCAGGTAAGAATACGAACTTTTATTTACTTTTTGCGGACGTGACAAGTGATTATTGAGCCTGAAGCAGTGATGCTTCACCCGGCGCCCAGGCAGCGCAGCTACGTGAATCACTCTGGTCCAGCAAAGAGTTGGTTATGAGAGCCAGGAGCCGTGTTTAGGTGGTGGAAGATTAAGAAATGTTTTCTTCCAATTAGCGCTGGTAATCTGGTTCAAATCAGGCTGGTAGTCTGGTTCAAATCAGCGCTGGAAGCAGCTCGGTAGATAGGGGACCTGAGTACCGTACAGCCGTTTCTGTTGTCGCAAGTTCTGCTCGGGTCGGCACAGGCAAAGTTGCATAGAGCTGCCGGCAGGCCAGAGGCACCGGCGGGAGGGGGGGGGGACATTGAATCGCTCCGTAAACACTTTGTTTAGCCCCACGGGGATTCCGAAAAGCATTTATTGAGGTAAAAAAGTTACTGAGTTCTCCTTTAATCATCAAAGTTATAATAATAATTTTTAAAAAAAGAAAATCATGGCATTGATTTTGAATCATAATTCAACAGAAATATTAAAAAATAAACACACAAAAAATATAACAAGTAAAAAGAAGCCTGACAAGCATGATGGGGGACCTGAAGCTAAAATGTTGTTGAGCAAACCCTTGAGACAATCACTGCAATCAGGTGTTTTCAGGTGTTTTATTGAATTTCCCTTCTGGGATAAAGAAAGTATTTTTCATTCTTTTCATTTCATTCATTCATTCATTCATTTTCTTTAACATCCAATCAGACGTCTGCACCTGTTGACAGGTATGTTGGTCCACTGTTCTTGGGAAAGTTGCTCTAATATGTCTGGGACAGTTTTGTTTGTTTGTTTTTTTAATTATTATTTTCAACCACAATTCAAACGTGATATTTTATTTCACGTAATTGTAAATTAAGAAATTTCATTATTCATTATTCATCAGAGTATTTAGTTTCTTGTTATTTGAATTACTATAGTAAATTTGTGTATACTATTATATACACAATTGTTGTGCTCACAATATTTAGTCCTGATTGATGCCTTTAAAAAGGTTTCTCATCACCAAGGTGTCAGACAAGAAGCATTGCATGATGGGTAAAAGCAAAGAGCTTCTCTAAAGACCTACGCAGCCTTATGATTGCAAACACACTGAAGGCATTGGTTCCAGGTGCATTTGTAAACTTGTGAAAGTTCCAGTGAGCACCATTGGGACCATCATCCGGAAGTGGAAAGAACACGGCATGGTCATAAAGCGGCCACGGCCAGGTGCTCCTCACAAGATTTCAGACAGAGGAGTCAGAACAATCATCAGAAAGGTTCTCCAACAGCCCAGGACCACTCGTGGAGAGCTTCAGAAAGACCTGGAACCAGCAGCTACAGTTGTTTCAGAGAAAACAAGAAGGAATGCACTCAACCGCCATGGCCTTCATGCACGCACACCACGCAAGACTCCATTTCTGAAGAAGAAGCAGGTTGATGCTGGTTTGAAGTTTGCAACACAACATCTGGACAAACCCATGACATTCTGGAAAACATAGTCTGGTCAGATGAGACCAGAACTGAACTCTGCAGATGTCATAAGACACAACTAGAGATGTAACGATATGAAAATTTCTTATCACAGTTATCATTTTTATCGTAGTATCATAGAGATACCCCCCAGCATCTTTGAAAATATCCAAAATGGATCTAAATGTCTACTTTGACCTTTTCAAAGGGGGCAAAATCTCAAGAGAACTGTCCACCTTCGTGCCTTTGTTACCTTCTGCCATGTTTTCATAAATTCAACACTGCAAACTCCCACTGCTGTTGTTTTTCCAGCCAATGAGCAGCATCACTGGGAGTTTTTCAAAGTACAATAATCAGTCACGGTTTTAACGATAATTAAAATTTGAAACAGTATTACTAATTGTTGGGAATTTTATCACTGTTAACCATTTTACCAGTAATCGTTACATCCCTAGACATGTTTGGAGGAGAAATGGCACCGCACTTGACCCCCCAAACACCATAGCAACAGTGAAGTTTGGAGGTGGGAGCATCATGGCTGTTTTTCAGCATGTGGTACTGGCAGACTTCCTATGATTGAAGGAAGAATGAATGGAGAAAAGTAGAGAGACATTCTGGACCAGAATCTGCTGAAGATGAAAAGAGGCTGGATCTTTCAGCAAGACGACCGTCCCACCACACAGCCAAGAAACACTCACCTGCTTTAAGAAGAAGAAGATAAAGCTGCTAGAATGGACCAGAAACACTCACCTGCCTTAAGAAGAAGAAGATAAAGCTGCTAGAACGGACCAGAAACGCTCACCTGCTTTAAGAAGAAGAAGATAAAGCTGCTAGAACGGACCAGAAACGCTCACCTGCTTTAAGAAGAAGAAGATAAAGCTGCTAGAACGGACCAGAAACACTCACCTGCTTTAAGAAGAAGAAGATAAAGCTGCTAGAACGGACCAGAAACACTCACCTGCTTTAAGAAGAAGAAGATAAAGCTGCTAGAACGGACCAGAAACGCTCACCTGCTTTAAGAAGAAGAAGATAAAGCTGCTAGAATGGACCAGAAACGCTCACCTGCTTTAAGAAGAAGAAGATAAAGCTGCTAGAACGGACCAGAAACGCTCACCTGCTTTAAGAAGAAGAAGATAAAGCTGCTAGAACGGACCAGAAACGCTCATCTGCTTTAAGAAGAAGAAGATAAAGCTGCTAGAACGGACCAGAAACGCTCACCTGCTTTAAGAAGAAGAAGATAAAGCTGCTAGAACGGACCAGAAACACTCACCTGCTTTAAGAAGAAGAAGATAAAGCTGCTAGAACGGACCAGAAACGCTCACCTGCTTTAAGAAGAAGAAGATAAAGCTGCTAGAACGGACCTGTCAGTCACCCGACCCGAAAGAACTGAAGATCCGAGTTCACAGAGACCCGGAACCTTGAAGATCTGAAGGCAGTTTGTGGAAGAATGGACCAAAATCCACCTGAGCAACGTTTTCCACTGGTTTCTCCATACCAGAGGTGTCTGGATGCTGGAACCACCAACAAAGGTTTTATACTAAGTAGTAAATAAATTTCAGTAAGTATTCAATACTTATTCCCTGTTTCACTATATTACACATAACTTCATTTATGGACATAAATGTTAGGATTTCTTTGTATGTGTGCATTAGTTGGGCTGTTGTCAACATCTGGTGAAAATTTCATGTCAATATCTCTACTAGGAATATATTTGACATGTTCAGTACTTTTTTTTCCCGTACTGTATATACATACATATACACACAAGCACACAAGCACATATAAATGATTAATTATTTTAAAGTTTAAGAAAACCCTTTTGATTAATCTTTATGGTTTTTTTTTCCCTTTAAACTTTGGGAGAAAAGACGTAAGCATACTCGTAAATTCTGCGGGGAAAAAGCTGTTGTATTAATGACAAGCAGCAAACATTTGGCCTCTCGACTTCCTGAATGGCAGTAATTGTGTTTTGGTGCTGAATGACTGACAGGGTTTGAGTGGCAGAAGCGAGTGCGGTGGAAAGGTCGTTTAGCTCGTTATGACTAGCAGGTTCCTGCAGCTTCCATCCAGCCGCCATGATTGGACTATTGAGTTGCAGCTTTCTTGATTCCTCTATTGTTCCTGATGCGAAGCTTGGATATGAGAGGGAATCTGACACTTTCATGCCACTTATGTGTGTGTGCATATGCGCGCTGACAACCCCCGGATGTGGTGAGTCAGTGTTTCAGAAGCTCGTTCCTGTTTGACGCCCACAGCCCACATCTTCTAAATGGGTTTGCCTTTCAAATGTCAGATGATTGTGGGAGAGCGAGGCAGCCCTCTGACGAGAATATGATTGTTTTCTCAGAAAAACGGAATGAAAGGAAAGAAAGAGGGAGACCAAAGGGAGATGAGGACTGCTTTCCATTATTAGTCTGGTCTGGAGGAAATGGTGAGGCACTCTCAGTCTACTGATCGATCCCTCCTCTCTGGGAAGATGGCCAGCACAATACTCTTTCTCTCCATCCATTCCTTTGGTTTTATCCCTCTATTTTTTACTGCTTTATCTGTTATGGAGTATGTTTACTCAGATAATTGCCTTTCTTTGCAAATAATTTGTGAAGTCTTTTGCCAATAAGCAAATTGTCATGAAGGCTTTTTTTATTGCGGCTCCTGTGAAACTAAAGCCAGAGTTCAGTTCACGACATGATAAAAGCACAATACAATGGAGAGTTTTGCACTTTAAGGGTGCTTTGTAAGTGTGTGTGTGTGTGTGTGTGTGTGGGTGTGTGTGTGCGCGCGTGTGTGTGTGTGTGTGGGTGTGGGTGTGTGTGTGTGGGTGTGTGTGGGTGGGTGTGCGTGTCATTCTGATGGTGGCACTTCCCAGGAGCCTAAAGGCAGTGACTGAATACACATTCTTTAAGGTCACGGCAATAAAAAGCAAGAAAGCTCTAATGAAATATGATTCGAGTCAAACATATTTATTATTCTACTTGCAGCAACGCGCTACGAGTGCCGGCATTTAATTGAAATTGCTAAGCATGCGTATCTCAATAACAGTACATCTCCCAGCATTTAATGTGCTTCTGAAGTTTAGATGAAGTGAAGAATAAAACTTCAGTATATAGCGGACTGGAAGCAAGCCATCATTCCTCACTGATGAATTAAAACTCTGCTCTACTGGGCTCATAATGCCACGTTAAACTTCACAAGACATTTGAAAAGCACTTTTGTATTTTTCCCGTTCTCTTTTGTACAAAAATGAAAGCTCTTTACAGAGCAATTATGCACATCTTTGCCAGAAGCAAGAAGGTGGGTTTAGGCTAAATGCTTCTTGAGGGCAATAGCTAATAAACTATTTAAGAGACGGACTGGCAACAATGATATTTGTATTATATTATTGAATGTGCTGACAAAATAACATCAAATATGCAATAAAGTGGTGTAAAGCTATTCAGCGTCTAAACAACCTGTTTCCATGTAGCAGCACGGCATGATGAAGGTGTCAATGGCTGGCTGAGAAGGGGTTAATATGATGCAACACATCACAGGATGCCATGGAATGTGGCATTCTTAGATAAAAAGCATGTTTTAATTTTCACAAAAACCAAAATGATTTCTCCTGTTTTTAATGATTCTTAAATGAACATCTTTGGAATTTTTGGGCACAACAACAGTCAGAACACCTGAGAAGTTGCGTTTAATGACCTCAGCGTGTGGGCTGTTTTCATTGTGCAGCTTTGAACCGGCCACTTTGATATGGTGCACTTTTCCTGACACTGGGCAACTCATTATGCAAAAAACTGGCCAATCGCTGGGCTGAATTTTTGCAACAGCCAATAAGATAGCTGGATTTAAAATGTACAAAAATGCAAATAACTTACAAACACAAAGATATCTTGCACTAATCTCCAGAATAAGCGGAATGAGTTGAATGGTATAGGAGGGGTTAAGTGCCAAAATCTGGTGGAATAAGATAAATAAAGAGAAAAGGAACTCAAACCCTGATGCGTGAAAGCATTAATTAGCTTTCTTTTTTTGTTAATGTTATGTACTTGTCAAACTTTGGTTTTGAAATTTTTAAGGTAAAATAGACTGTAGGAGTGTGCTGCTGCATTGCAAGGCCAAACATGCTGAATCAATTTCAATTCATAAATGTCCATAAGTCGAATTTTACAGTTATAACTAAATGCGAAAATCAGCTGAAAAGTGTGGATAAGAAGTATTGTTTTGTGAGTCGGTGACTGCTAAAATCTTATGCAATGTTATTTGAGTGAAATAATGGAAAACAATGCTGTGAAATCTGGTAACTATTGAAGCAGAAAATATCCAGCAGTTTACTGCTTTGACTGTAAATTTAGAAATTAAGTCTTATATTGGGAACATTAATGTTAAAGGTGCCATGACATCAATTTCTTTTTGGGGTTTTGGGGGATCTGTTGCTGTGCTCTGATGAGGTCATGTGAATGTCCAGAGTGAGAATCAGAGTTCCTGTTTATGGTCTGTCAGCTTTGTCTCTCTGTTCAGAAACGGTTGAACAGACAGCAGCTTTCATTCTACGTAGTTCTATCATTCTACGTAGTTCTATATTCTCGTGTTCATTTGATCCAATTAGAGCCACTATCAGCAAACAGCCCCCCCCCCCCCACTCTTTCAACTTCTGCTTTGCTCTCACCCTCTCCCTTGCTGAATTAACTGTGAGAGTAACTGCTGAGCAGTCAGGTCTGGGTTTTCACACAAATGGAGTAAGTCAGAAAACATCTGCAGCAGCACTGAGGGAGGGGGCCACAACCTTGTCTTTCCTGTAGTTTATTTTCTAAATGCTGTTTGACTGATAAACGTAGCTCACTGTCTGAAATGCAAATATTGCTAACAGTTAGCTTTGAACTCCGACCGCAGCTTGACCTACTCTCTAAATAAGGTCATAGCCAAATAAGGTGTAGCCAATCAGAATGAAGTCAACTTGGTCTCCGGGTAAAGCTGCATATCATCACTGCACCAACTCTTTTACTGAGGAAGGAGGTCTAGCTGCCAAAACAACCCCTCGCTGTAAAAAGTGACGTTTTTTTCTTTGGAGTATTTACAGTAATGTCATCTACATGAACCAATTTTTACTGCTTGATGTCATCACTCCTTTAGATCCTGTGGATTCACAATACGGCAATTTGGTGTGAAATAGTACAGTTGATTATAGAGAAACCTGGTGATTAATTACGGTGCATTGCAAAAGCTTTATGAAGGCACGAGTTAGCTGATCTATGCAACATACAGTACGTACGTACAGTACTGAGTTGTATTCGTAGTCAGGGGTTGTGAAGAAATTAGCAGCAGATATTTCTCCAATCTCAGCTTTTCTTCATTGGCTCCCTGATCAGAGTAGAATCTAAAATATTTTTATTTGTGTCTAAACTTTGATGAGTCCATGGATCTTAAAAATCCCAGTTTAAGCACAGCACTTCACTTTCAGACTTTAGACTGTGGATCAAAGAGTTTTAGAAGTCCCAGGGGTCATGGTAGCCCCCCTCCAGCTGGTCAAGGCCTTCAGCTTGTTACATACAGGTTTGTTTAAAGGCCTCCCTCCACTGAAAACCCCTTTAACTTGCTCCTTCTGAAATACGGAGGGTTTCCCCTTGTTTACTTACACATGCTGACTTGCTAGCGTTGCGTTCCCCCCAGTCGGCTGTGCTTTCTCATCAGAGAAACAATACGAAGAAAAGAGCGAATCGGGAACAGCCTCGCACTTCTACGTCACATTGCAAATAGCGTTCCCACGTGGGGTTTCTATCTGTCATTGGAAGGCAGGTAACCCTCCACTTCACACTAGAAGTAAAGGGCACGACTGTAGCTCGGAGTTGAGGCGCTAATTAGCTAACTGTTTGTTAGATGGCGGAACAAACTTGTTTGTCGGCTCTTTTCCTGTCTGTAACAAAATAAGAGCGGAGGCGGAGCTTCCTTCATACATGATGGGAGGCAGCCAATAGACGGAAATATGAGAAGGCCCGGAAAAGCTGCCGTTGGACCACAAGCCTCTCTTTAGTATACAAATACAGCTGGATAAAAGATACAGAAGGTTTTTAAAGAAACGATGAGATGCATAATAATAATGGAGAACAAGAAATATTAATGAAATCATGGAAGTACAACTTAAACACTATGCATGCGGGGTGTGATGAGAGTGTATTAGAGGAGTCAACGTCTACAATGTAAACAGGTACACGGATAATAAATACAACGTTTAAAAAAAAAATCAATAATCGTATACACGTATTTCCCCTCCTCCTCCTCTTTCATTTCTGTATTTTAGGGAGGTAGTGTTGTGAAAGCTTAGATAATACTATTTGTGGGGGGCGATGTTGTATGTTTGTTATATAATGAGCTGCGTGTGCTAAGCCAAGATGTGGTAATAAACATCAAGTTTTTTGTTTCTTTACATAGGATTAATTTAAGAGCATTTCATTATTTAGTTTTATGACAACACTGTTCTAGAATTAGTGCGCAATTTTGGTTTACATTGTTTGTCATGTTTATTTGTATTTCCTTTGAGTTTTGCAGTTGCGCCAGTCCCTGGCTGAGGAACCAGCAGGTGGCAAGGGCTGAGTGATTGGGATCATACAATAGTGAATGGGAGGGGAATGGGTTTTTGTTTATTTAGTTTAGTTAGGTCTTTTGTTGTCTTCCCCTTGTGTTTCTTCTGTGGGCTGATCAGCCACTATTTAGTTCCCCTTTTGTCTCATTGTGTTAGGTCAGTTTGTTTGAGTTAGTCTTGTTTTGTTGCCAGCTAAGTTTTGTTACTTTGACCTCTTTTAGGGCCCTGTTGTCATTTTTGTGTCACTTTTTCTTTTTTGGGTTAAATAAAACTATTTTTGACTTTCCCTGTGCTGGCTGCTACTGCTCGGTCCATCACACAGACACAGCCTGTCACGTCAGCTGACGGGGGCGGTGAAGAGAGGGGGTGGGTGTGAGCAACTGATTTTTTTAATACATGAACTGTTGTTTTAGAAAATTCACCATTTTTTGATTAAATGTTGATTTTGGGGGGTGGGGGGGGAAATGCTGTAACATGCATGTGTTTAGAGAAGATCTTGCTATGTTGCCGTGTTAATAGAGTGTAGAGAGATAAAAATTCGTTTGGGTAGTCAGCCGTCAAACAGGACAGACATGCTGGTGAAGTTTTCGTGTGAAGAGGTTATGTTGATGTGTGGTGTGAAAACTGAGGGACTCGCGGTCGAGCAATAAAAGGTTTGTTTGCTGTTAAATCGTTTCAGTTCTCGGGGTTATACAGTACAATGATAAATATCCAGAACCTTCTCTGGCTCTACGCAGTGTTTAGTTGACGGCGGGAGGCGGTGGGATGTGTAGGTGACGTCACCATCTGCAACCTAAAGATTATTAATCTCTGAGTGTACTGTGTGTGTACATGACGGTGAGTAGTCCGATTACATGTGTAGAAAAAACTGTAAACGTTGACACCCCTAGTGTCTGTCGCTTTAAAACAATCAGGACTAAGTCCTGTCATCAACGGACGCAGGTCCACAAGAAACATAACAGGTACCACATAAAAACAAGACTGGACTGGTGCGTATAGAATAAGATTAATAGCAGTTTAGTCTACTGTATGGAGATCGGGAGTTCCAGAGATGGAGCAGAGGTATACACGGTACTAAGGTTGGTCTTGTTTTGTTGAAAGAGGTGGGATCAAAGTTATTTACTTAACAGCAGATGTCATTTTCTTTTATTTGACACCGTTTGGTGTCAGTCTGGAGCCCTGCAGCCTCTCTCTTAGGCTACGTTCACACGGCGACAATCAGAAGAGAAGACGCAAAAATGGCGTCTCGTCTTCATCTTTTTATTCGCGTTCACACGAGCATCGTCATGAAGAAATCTGCGTGTATACGTGGACGGAAGTGTGTGATGAATGTGATTGGATCTGCACGCCGGGCCTTTAGGTGGTGCTGTGACAGAACTCCCCCATGTCTGCGTGCATGTGCACAATTGTCAGCAGGTCTGTGGGTCCACCATCATTTCTGCGTTTTGGACCGTGCAGACGGGGGTGCAGATGGGGGTGCAACAGCGTTGCGTCCTCAGGAATTCCACTTTGGAATGAGTCTTCAGATTTTTGCGTCTTCACCCCAGAATAACGCCGGGGGGGGGGGGGGGGGGGGGGGGGGGGGGGGGGGTGGGGGGGAACCATTTAAAAAGTTTAATGGGGGGGGGGGGGGGGAAGCGGGGTGCCGAGAACACAAACCAAAAAAATAACCGGGGGGACGGGCGGAGGAGAAATGGCTGGGGTGGGGGGGGTTTGGGGGGGGGGGGGGGGGGGGGGGGGGGGGGGGGGGGGGGGGGGGGGGGGGGGAGGGGGGGGGGGGAGGGGGGGGGAGGATCTTTATTTTTCTTTTTTCTTATTTTTCTCTTTTCAGGCATCGACCCAGGATGGGTGGGGCACCCAGGAAAGGGGCGCGGACGGGCAGGAACCAGCCGGGGGCCTGGTGGGGCAACTCAAGGGGTGGGTTGGGGGGGGTAAAAAATTGTTGCCGTGTGAACGAAAGGCACTTCTGATTAAATATTTTGCTGTTTTTGCCCGCCATTGTCCTCGTGTGAACGGCCCCTTAGACCGAGGAGCATGTTCTACACGTCGCTCCTGTAACCACAAATGTAACTTTCTCTGGTTTTAGTACAGACACGAACAGCGCAACATATTCCCCAAACATGCAAGGACATTTTTGGGGGCAAATTGTTTAGAAAAGTTATAAATACTCTTGTTGAAATATTGGAATAAACCGCTAGCAGAAACGACAGTTTACACTGTGAGTTATTGGCTAAGCGCTATTTCCGGTATCTCACAGGAAGTTGATCGCATAACGCTCGTACATACGTTGGCTCAGGAATAAGGTGGATATTAAAATCACCTCTGAATTTTTTGAAAGCACAAAATAAATAGAGAATCAGTCTGAGCGACTGCTTCTAAATTTGTAATTAGTGCAGGAGATGGATCTTTAAATGCATTAAGTCATTCAGCAGGTAAATCTTACATATGAGGCCGGCAAAGATTCACACTTTCTGAAGCAATTAGAGGAAAAAATAGTGGACGAATACTCGGAGGGAGCAGCTTTGGATGTTCGGTGTGTGACATGGATATAATGGTCTGCTGCCGCTGTGTTTATATTTAATGGCGAGAAAACCTGTCTGCTGAGGAGACGGTAAAGAATTCATGAGACAAAGCTGGGAGCAGATGGGCCATCCCTCAGTGTCAGAGATTCATCATCGCCGCAGACGCACGAACAAGAAGTGGGCTGCATCTAACCTTCATAATCCAGACTGACAAAGTCAAATCACAGTCATGCAGGAGGTGGAGAGCATCAGAGGCCCGGGAGACCCCAGCATAACACAGATACCGTCTCCAGCACCGCGCCCTGAGAGCCGGTGTGTGAGCCCGCCTTCCCATGTGGTCACTGACTGAGCTCACGGTGATGTGGAGGTGTTGACAGGTAGCACTCCAGTGGGACAGCCACAACAAACTAATACATCCTGCACACACACACCTCCAGACACACAGGACATGACGTGACAGACTTTGAATCTCAGCGACAATGTGGGATCCTCAGCACATCAATAATGCAGCGCCTCTGACAACCGGAGGAACCAAACTCCCGGCGCCGTCTCACTCTATCATCCTCTTTCTTCTCCCTCTTCTTTTCCCATATGTTGCCACCTCTCGCTCACCATCCCACCATCCATCTACGCTCACTCCGTTACACTCCGCAGCAGCGTGAGAACCGAGTGGGACTCAGAGAGAGAGCACGCGCAGCAGAAAAGTTTGCTGGATCGTATTCAGACTGACACAACAACGTTTGCTTCCAGGAATAAAACACATCTCAACACGCCTCGTGTGTGTCGTGCATTAAAGGCGTTTAGCCAGCTTGTCAATGCACAAGCACACAAACAGAAACTGTCACCAGCATGAGCAGCGGCTGGTGGTGGAGCTGCAGCGATCTGTAGCGCTGACAGATGAGAGCTGCTGGAGTCTGAACATGAAGACACCAGAGCTGAGCTGGAGGCTTTCTGGGTTTGGATGTCACTCCAGCAGCTGTCACATAAATCTGTACTGCCTGCTTCACTTTGTGTGCGTCCTCGTCTATCTTTTTCCGCTCTACCATTCATAAGTCTTTCACTGTCCCATGGCGACGCCTTCTATTTGTGTGTGAACTGAAGGAGAATTCCAGTCGATTACTCACACTCACCATCAGCCCAAATGCAGCAGCAGTACCTCTGCGAGTGCAGAGGGAGAGCTTATTTAAGGAACCTTATTTCTAGGAGTTTTAAACATGTATTACTCACTGGTAAAGTTTCTGCATCACTTTGAGTCCTTCAGAAGATATTACGTCGAGTCGCCCTTCTGTGTACATCCAGTAATAATAGGGGATTATACGTTAGGGAGTTCTTAATTTTGGAAATTTCTTTTTGGGGAATTTAAAGAAAAGCGGTTCTTGTTTTGTAATATTTTTAAATGGATAAATTCAAAAAAAAATAATTTTTATTAGGGGAGGGAAATTGATAAAGGAAAAAGGGATTGGGGGGGGGGAGGATTAAAAAAAAAAGTTTTGTGTAGGGGGGAAAAAAAGTATGATAAGAGGTTTTTTGGGTAAAATTTTTGTGTTAAAAAAAAATAAAAAAGTGTGTCCTTTAGGGAAGGGGGTGAAGAAAGGAGTTTTAGGAGTTTAATTGAAAAAGGTGTAATAGGATGATAAAAACTAAATGGGGCAGTGAGAAAAAAGTGTGTGTTTAATGTTTGTTTGGGGGTGGTGGTTATTATTTCTTCTAGATAATTAAAAGGAAAGAATGAAATTGGATTGATTAATTAAAGTGGGGTGAGGAGGAAATATAGGTAAAATAGATTAATTGGGGGGGAAAAAAAAAAGAGGTTTTTTTTGGGGATAGAGTTATGGAAAGGGGGGGGGAGGGAATATTTAATATATGGTGGTGGAGGGGAGGAGTGGGTAAAAATGGGGGTGTGGTGTAAAAAAAAAAAAATGGTTTTAAATGTGAAAGATTAAATCTTCTTTATAATATCATGATGGAATGGAAAATGGTGGGGTTTTTATAATGGAGGGAATGAGGGGGGGGGGGATAAAAGGGGGAAGGAAAATGGTGGAGACGGGGCAGCCTCTACATAACGGTGTGTTCACACCAAACGCAATTTGGGCGTCAAAATGGCTCCTGACGCCCAAAGTTGGACGCTTGGTCACTAAAAAGTCAGAGGCTTGATTTCGAGTATCTTGACGCTCCTGACGTGCGTTGATGGATGCCCAGCCAAGGCGCGCTCACGGCCATGGTCCATATAAACATGACAGCAGGAATCTCTGATCCGAATGTTATCTATAAATATTTATCCATGTGAACGCAGTTTTTGTCTCATGACTGAGACAAAAACTCAGTCTGGATAGCTGGAAATCTGACTTTTCATGCAGTGAAAACACCTTCATCTTGCCAATACTTTAAGTAGAATGAATGAATGAGCGAGTACTGTTGTTCCATGAGTCCAGATTTATCTTTCCGTTAGTTATCAGGGTTCTACACACTTTTCGGGGCCGCGTTTTCACGATGCGCTTCCGTAGTACAGCTGAGATGATCAGCTGCTACCCAGACAACAACAAAAACACAATTAGAGAAACTCTGAACTCACAGGACAATAGTACTCATTCGTTCATTCTACTTAAAGCTTTGATGAAATGAAGGAGTTTTACTGCAGATAATGTCTTACAGAGAGGCTGCCCCCTCTCCACCATTATTACTGGATGTACACTGAAGGGGGTTGACAAAAAGAAAGTTATCTTTTAAGTAGCACAGGTTTGTAAAAACTCAGTAACATTCTTGCAGAAAAATATTTTAATCTTTGCAGATTTTTGCACCCTTCAACACGTATGTGGATGGTTTTTCACATGGTAAAAACCTGCCACTTTCAGTGTGAAGGTAAGAAGTTCGTGGTTGGTGTTTTCCATAGACAATTTCACAGACATTTCTGGTTTATTTCTGCAGTCGATCTGGTCGAGTAGATCTGTGTTCATTTACATTGATTCTCATGTATTTCTTATAAAAGGTGTTTTACTTCCTCACCTGCTACGACATTCAGCTGGGAGGACAATATGATGAAATGGCCTCATGTTACAACTACCAACACATTTTCGTACTTTGTTGAGTCCATGGTGATAAACGGGAACCCCGTAGACTTTCATAGCGATGCAGTCGGCTGTGTGTCGATAACTGACACAAACACGGCAGTTTCGTGTCCATGAAGGTGGATGTTGTGAGCTAAAGCTGGGAAATACAGGAAAAAGTTCTATCACGATAATTTTTTTCATATTGTTAGATATTGATATATATCACGACATAAAATAAATCATTATTTTTGACAATCTTAAATGTTCCCTGTTACTCTTAAATGAGATTTAAAGATATCAGAGGATTCATTTTATTCAAATGTTTTATCTTCAGTCAAAGCTGAACGTGACGTAACATTCCACAGCTTGTCAGATAAAACAGGTACACAAACAACTCTAAATGAATGATAAAAATCTTCATTCTAAATCTAAAATCTTAAAGCTTTCCAGTTTAACAGGAGAACAGAAGCAAAATGGACATTTTTTCAATGTCATAACAATAAATAAAATGAATAAAATTTTAAATAGCACCAATAATACCTTTTGTTTCTGGACAATGGATGATGGAAACTTAAATTTAAGGTATGAAATAATCAGAAACTTTATCAATCAGGATTAAGTGTGTTTTGTTGCTCAAACTCACCACTGCAGCATCTACATGGTGGAAACCAGCTTCCCTCTGAGATGATGCTGAATTCAGATTTTTATCTAATGGCATGAGTAGTTCACGTGTTATCTTTCTGACTGTATCGTGCACTAATACTATATGCGCATGCACGTGACTCGTGAAGTCTCTAGAGACCTCAAAGGTGTCATAACCTGCTGTTTTACATCCACAATCCTTCTTAAATTATCTTCAAATGAGTTTTTAATTCTAGTTGGGTGGGACGAAAATTTAATGAGCTCATTTTAACCTCTTTTTATCTCCAACTATTGTTTGTCGCGAGAATACGTACAAGAGTTAGACCTGTCTGTAAGCGCGTTCACGAGGCAAACGTCAAAGCCAAAACAAAGTTTTATCAGGACAGAGCAGGTGAAGGAAATGATGTCCCAACAGAGAAAAACGTGATAAAAACGTAACGGTACAGTTGATGGAGAGGATCCGGAGTAAAAGGGCTGGACTCTGATGAATATAAGGAGCAGACGTCTGACGTGAAGTTAACCAAACACTGTTAGCTTCTGTAGCTACATTAGCAGCTTGTCCGCTCGTCTACCACCGTTTACTGGTCTCTGACACAAAAGATAATAAGTTACACAGCAGCAACACTTACCGACTGCACATCCTCACTGATAAATATAATCCACTCCTCCCTGGTAAAGCTGTCCGTCCTGTTAAAGCACTGAAAACTGCTGAATTTCTGCCGAAGCAGCTCAGCATGGCAATCTCCCCCCTCCTCCTCCTCCTCCTTGTCGCCGGCATCCTTTCTGACAAAGCTGGTCTACTCCGTGGCAGGTAATCAGCTGCCTTCAGGTGGTGCTAAAGACGCTAGCTTAGCAGCTCGCTCGCAGCGTTATAACTGAGGTCCCGTTCCAGGACACGTTTTAACGTGAAAAAGTGGGATTTCCGGGTGATGACTCATTTAAAGAAAGGCTCCCCTGATGACACAGTCTGATCAGAAACTTGATCAATATATTTATTGGAATCAAAGCTACTTTATCAGCCGTTACCTTTCCTCCCTCTGGGTAGCACTCCTGCTGTTTCACCTCTGCCCCCCCCCCCGTAGCTCTGCGTGCCATCGGCATGCACAGCAGATGACATCATCACCGCTGCTGCAGCGTCGGTTCAGAAATGTTGACGTCTTTGTGTTAAATAATTTAATTCTCGGCATCCTGAAGGTGATGATGATGATGATGAAGGTGGTGATGATGATGATGAAGGTGGTGATGATAAAACAGCTGCCAGTCAGTGAAGGAGAAACGTGACTTTTCCTGGGGAGATTTCCTCCTCTGTCCATGCGGTGGCGTGCGCTTCTTCATGTGCTGGTGTTGTGGTTTGAGAGGGGGCGGGGCTAGGGGCGGGGGCTAGGGGGCGGGGCTTGGAGACGGCGCGTGCCTGGGTCTGCGTTTGTGATTGGTTAGGAGGTAGTAATGGCTGTAGTAAGCTACATGATAGGCTGGAATGAAAAACGAAGGGAGACTTTTTTCTATCAAACCTCCATTGAGGCTCCTTTATCTATCGTAGGCACGCCTTTTCATAGATATATATCGATATTGAATTATTGCCCAGCACTACTGTGAGCCGTTCTTTTTTAGTTCCAGATTGTCCATGCTGCCTTTACGTGACACGTGTGTTAGAGCTGTGCAATATACTGATCTGAAATTTACACATCAGTATATTGTGGTATTGGTTGTGTTAATTTTTTTGCTTTATTGTTTCGTAATCACCCGTCTGCACCTCGACTGACTACAAAGGGGTCACCTGATTATTTAATTTTAGGACTCTTTGGAGTACTAAAATGTCCTTGCGTGTCCAAAACCACCCTGTACAGCTGGTCTGAGAGCGGCAGAGTTAGGTCGACTATGAGCGCTGTGTTCACACAGACCCAGTCGCGCCGTGTTCGGTACCGAAACCCAGTTAGGTCGACCTGAATGGGTCCTGTGTGAAAACACCTTGAAGTGTTCATATTAAACACTCTTCAGTGTTAATTTCAAATCCCTTGTTATTTTAACATAGCTGTGGGAGTTCACAAATAAACTCTCACTAAATGTGAGATATTTAACTATTTTGAAAATGCTGATTTAACTCAAACGAGTGTGGAGCTAAATACACCCTAAAAGTACATGTGTGTTGAAATCAACTCTGTGGGAGTTGTTATAAACACTCAACTTTTTGCTGTGTACGTTCCATCTGAGCTGACTGACTAAACACCGAAAATGAGATATAGGCCAGAATTCTTCTAGAAGGTTATGAATGTAACTGCATATCTACCACAGTGGAAATTCCTGAGTCCCTCTGCTCGGTGACACTTTCCCTTCTTTGCTTTGTTTCATTTCACAGTTCCTTTATAATGGCTGAAAACAATCAAGCATGCGGCTGGTCACAAACGTTAATGATGCATGGCTAACGGAAGACTGTCCCTCTCTCTCTGAACAGTTCATTTTAACCACTACACCTGCAATCTAAATGGATCTGACAAGCATGCACGGACACACACCCACACCCACACACACATTACCGACATCAACTCATCCATACAACGCTGACAGCCAGTATGGCTCTGGAGAAAGATATTACTTAGCTGAATTGCACTGCTTGCATTTGCAGCAGAGAAAAGCATATTACTCACAAATGCCATTTAGGTCTGAGCCTGTCTGCTCCAGACGTGGTGCATGGAAACGCTTCCCCGCTCAGACGTGTTCCTGTGGCCAGCTGGACCACGTGGCAGCTTGACACGGAGCTGCTCTGGCACGTTGCTTGCAGGGGAAAAACTCTTCCAAGCTTTTAATTGTGCAGGGCCAGTTTAATTGGACACGAGCATGGGTGCGTTTCCCCTCTGATGGCAGTGGCGTGTGTCACGGGGCTTTTCTGGGGAATCTGTGGTTGGTGGATGGGAATGTTTTAGAATTCCTTTACAGTCACACACATGCACTCATTTCCTTGCCTTTAGAAAGGGAGCGTCACGCGTGATGCCACAATCCCCTCATAAAACGGGGAACCAGAAAAGAGGATTGAAGCATGGAATGAGGAAAGACACCCTACCCCCCCATGCCTTGCTTTGAACTCCCTCAAACTGCAGGACAGAACAATAGAGACTGTTTACCATCTTTGCTTATGCCGCCTCGGCCTCTCCTTTTCTGAAAAGTCTCTCATTTTCTCTCCGTCCGTCTGTCCTTCCCCAGCCCTCCTGCCATTCTGACACCAGAGTCCGGTTGTGCTGTTTTATCGGGTCTGGTTGCTGTGTTTTCCTTCTCAGTCCTGTCTTGTCTGTGTTCTGTTAACCTTCCATTTGCAAGTCTAATGCCAGCCCTTCCTGGCTGCCTCCTGCGTGGCCCCCGGCCCTCTGCTTTCCAGGCGCTATGACAATGTTTTCCTCAAGCCCCATTAGTGCCTCCTCACTCCACTAACAGCCGTGCAGCACACAGTGGGATGAGAGGGGGAGGAATGAAGAGGAGGATTACGGCGAGGCGAGGCGGTGCGGGTGGGTGTGCAGGGTGAGACGGAGGAGAGCGGCCCGGGCAGAGTGCCCGGCCAAGTGAGAAAAGGGTTGGAGAGGGATTAATGGAGAATGAAGGGGGGGCAAGAGGGGAAATGGCAAAAAAAGAGAGAAGCAAAGGGGCCATGCTGGCGGGAAACGGGGGAGGGTGAGGAGTTTGGTTTGGGAAGAGACTTGAGGGGGTGGGATGTGAGGGGGCTGGGAATTGCGGGCTCTTCCAATATGGCTGTTTAGCAAACACAATTTGCATAGAGCCAATGCGGATGGAGTTGGGTGACACAGTTATTTGCATACATTTGCATAAAATTAATCCCCTTCCCAATCTCTGCGGTGATTGTTTCTGATGCAGAAAATAAGTCAACAAATGAACTGACGCATCCAAACAAAGCAAACATATTGACACAGACTGAAGCTGGAAGAGTGTGCGGGAAGCAGAGCATCTGTGGGAAGCATGTTTTCAGGATCGCTAGTCTGACAGAAAACACCTTTTCATGTTTAGTTTTTACTCTCACGTCACATTTAACTGATACGATTTACTCGTGCTTTTCTCTTTATGATCTCACTCATATGCTCCATGTTTACTACACAGTCTGTGAAGTTGTGTACGGCTGTCCAGCTTCTCCAGCTGCTCGTACAGCAGGCAGAACTCATGCAGGTGTACTAAAAACCTGCTGCACCAGTGACCACAGGTGGAACAGTAGCCAAAAATTATACTCAAGTAAAAGTATTGTTACTTCAGAAAAATATGACTCAAGTACAAGTAAAAAGTGGTCATCCAAATAATTACTCAAGTAAAAGTAAAAAAGTACTCACTGAGAAAACTACTGAAGTACTGAGTACTTAACTCACTGGCTGCCATTCACGTGCATAAACGTTAATTGTGGGTTTTAATGGGGGGAGCTCGTCAGAAAGAAGCAAGTGTGGATCGTCTTTATTTCTGGTGCAAGCACAGCAGAAGTGGATGGATATTAGAATGAGGGAGGGATAGAAAGACGGACGTTTCTGTCAAACGTTATGTAGTGAAGCAAACTTGTGGCTTAGATCACTAGTGAATAATTATTTTGCCGTCAAACTCTTTTCTCTGTGTTTTTTGTTGTTGTTGTTTTATAGAAGTAAACAGCTGTTCAGATGTTGGAGGCGTCACTAAAGTAAAAAATATTGGCATCAAAGACACTTTTCCACTGGAAGCGCATTGTTGCATAAAAAGCTAGTTTTCTCAGCTTCTTGGGGAAAAGCAGCATTTTTGCTGCAACTACCTCATGTTCTACGGCAGATTACTAAAGAACGGAAAAAGCTAGAAACAAATGTTTTTCCCTGATGAAAGAACAGAGTCTGATTTGATGTTTACAACACAATGTTCTGTATCTTTCCAAAAACCAGTGAAAATGCTTAAAAACCTTGGCAATATGGAGGTCTGTAACAGTAACATCAGATTTATTTTAAATTAAATGGCAATAAATCAAATCATTTCAATATAAAGAAAATGAAACTACATAAAATGGACCTGAGTATTGAGAGATGTTTTTTGTGTGTTTTGTTTTTTATTTTGTAATAATTGGGCCCTCCAGTGTCATTATTTCTTTCAAACATACAGATGCCATCAACTGAGAGAATTAATTTTATGTCACATACATCCCCAATTTTTAAAACATTCAGAACATTGGCGCTGGCGCAGGAGCAGTGGCGAGTCCTGGTGTTCTTCTGAAGATGAGGCTGAGATTAAAGATGAGATTTTTGTTCCAGTATTTAAGGGTGACCCCCCCCCTTCCGCCCCGTTAAGCTGGCATGTTGGGTCATGAGTGAAAGAGACAGAAAACTACAGATATCTATCCACCTTTTTCCTGAGCTAGCTCGTGTAGAAACGACGATGCCAAAACCGGAAATAATGCTTCGCCATTGACTCACAGTATAAGACGTTGTTTTAGTGGTTTAGACGAACATTTCAACACAAGTATTCACAACATTTCTAAACAATTATCCCCAGAAAAATGTACTTGCACGGTTCGGGAACATGTTGTACTAACAAGTTGAATTTGTGGCTACAACAGCGATTTGTAGAAGCTGCACCTCGGTCTGAGTGAGAGAGGCTGCAGGGCTCCAGGCTGCGACGCAGTGGTCGCATTTCAGGACTAAAACATCAGCTACTTTTAGTAAATAGCATCGCATCACCTCTTTCAACTGAACACGACCAACCTTATTCCTCTGTCATACTCTGCTTCCATCTCTGGAATTCCCTCCCTCCCGTTCTCGCAGTGGACGTCTGATTTCACCTGATTCCATGTTCATCAATCCAATGTTGTTTTCTGTGTTCTGCTCAGTGTTTTAGTTCAACGTTTTGTCCGCTTTGTACAGCGGTGCTTTGATAAGGCGTCAAATTAAATGTGTTTACGATTATTATTATTATTAATTATTAATTATTATTATTATTCTATTATTATTATTATTATTATTATTATTATTATTATTATTATTATTATTATTATTTGAGGTGGATGTAGGTACTGATCAGCCTCGGAGCTTCTACGATTGCTCATTGCTTCACAGTCAGACGTGACAGAGCTCAGAAGCAGCTAAAGGCTGCTGTTTGTTATTTTTGGCCAGATCTTCATCCTCCTCCTCCTCCTCTGTTGCAGGAGGCGGAGGGAATGACGTTGTCCTGTCTGAGCTGTGACAGCTGATGTTCCCATGTAGTTTACCTAAAAAGCTGGTAAAACGTGGCGTAGCGTGAACATCCAGCATGTAAATGAATGCCGGTCCCGGTCGAACCGGAAGTTGCTGGCATGAACCACGCAAAGGCTCATGGGGCATCGGAATGAGGTGGATAAAGACATCTATGGAGAAAACTACCAACAACTCCGTCTTGCAGCTGCAGTCGCGGGGCGTCAAAGATTTCCCAAACACACCTTGGACAGAGCGCTCACTCTGACTAATTTTTTACGACTAAATTGACCTCGTCAGTCCAGCATTTATATTTCTGTCCTCATTTGTTCAGGTAAATGTAGCGCATTACTACCCCCCCACAGCAAAACTCAATAGGATGAAATAAAAATCTTCCTGTCTTTTATTCATTCATTTCTAATACAACTTGTAGCAGATATATATCAAACAAGAGGGATGAAACACGGAGCAGGTTGAAGTAAAGAAACTGATTTTTCCTACTTTTTATTTTTAAACAGTTACATAACAATCAGTGATGACATCCGTTGAACAGATGCTCCTCTGTGCAGTACCAACACAATACTTTCTAAACGTTGGTTAACCTCTTAGTTTACAAGCCTTCCCCTGTCTTTAAGCATGTTTTAAACGTGTCCTGGAAGTAAACAGTTTCTTTCTGACAGTGTGTTCGTGTGCTCCCTGAGACCCATGCTGTGTATTCGGATTGCTCTCTTTTACTAAAGACAAAAATGAGCACAACACTGCAAAAACAGCTTCATTGACAAATATTTCATATGAACAACGAGGAAAAGAGACAAGTGGGCATTGATCAAACACATCAAACAGCGTCTCCTTATCCACGTCCTTAAACTGGCCTCTTCCTGCGACCCGCAGGGAAACCTGCTGCATTCTTTTTATTTATAGTTATTATATTTATCTTATATTCTGTTTCTCATTTGCCTCATATTATATCTCTGGAACTAAAGTCTCTATCAGGTCTATTTTCATTTCGCGTTTACCACATGCTCTCCTGAACCTTCCATGGAAAAGCATCAGCGGCTAAATGCTCATTTATATCCTGCTGTTTGCGCCTGTTACTGATTGCGTGTGTAATCTTTGTAGATCAACGCTGAAGAGACAGCGCACACTATTTACCAGTGCAGCAAAGAAATTAGCGCTCTTTATTTGAATTCTTTGTAAATCGGGGCCATGCACTTTTATTTTCCTTTGTGGCGTCTATAAACTAAACCGTCATAAAACAGCAGCGTTTCTTCTCAGTTATTGTGACGCTGACTCCTAAATATAACGTGGAGACGCTCCTGATGTTTGGTGTTCATGTTATCTCGGAAAGAGGAAATACTTTCCACAGCTGAAGGTCCGATACCATCCTGCACCAGATATTTACAAGCTTCTAACCACTTGTAAGCTTTAATTCTGCTCCTGTGAAGTGCAGCTGTCGATGATGAGGAAGTTGTAAATGCCATGCTAAGCTAATCAGGCAGCAACATCTCCGTCTGTTGGCAGTTTTGGAGGTTTGTAAACCAGGATTTGGAAAAATCATAAGGGTCTTGAGCTCCAACAAGAGCAAATTTACCCAAATATGTGTCGGAGCTGGACACATAAAAGCTGGACTGGCTTAGAGTGTAAAGTCTTCTATAGAACCGTCATTAATGAAGCAGCTTGCAGCAAGTTAACAGTCAACAGCGGGAGCAGAGTTGCAGCTAGCTCAGGGGTGTGCAACCTTTATGTACCAAAGAGCCATTTTTGCCTCAATCCAGCTAAATAAGTCGTCCGGAGCCGAAAATGTTTCATGGCCTTTTTTTAAAAAAACAACTTATAATTTTTGACAAATACTTACTTTATGAAATGTGCTGCCATTTTCCAGGAACCACAGTTTTATTTTGACTTTTAGGTTTTGGAAAATTAAACTACGGGAGAGGATTAGGGCAAATGAAGAAAAAAAATTAAAGTCAAAATTCTGACTTTTCTCCCATAACATTAAAAAAATAAAATAAAATCCGGGAGATTTTTTTTTTTTTTTTAAATTTCTGAAGAAGTTTGAATTCTGACTTTTTTCAGAAACATTTTTTAAAATGTCTGGAGTTTTTATTATTATTATTATTATTATTATTATTATTGTTATTATTATTATTATTTTAAAAGTCAGCATTCTGATTTCTTTTATTTTTTCAGAAATAAAAACAACATTTTTTTAATGTTCTGGAAAAAAGTCAGAAATCATAATTTTTTTTTTTTTATATATTTTTCTTCAGTGGTCCTTATCCTTATCCTCTTCTACAAAACAAAACATAAAACCTTGGCCCAAAAAAAGGGGATTTTTATAGGATTTTGCTCTTTTGAGACTGTGTTGCAGAAGAAGACCAGAATTTCCAAGCTAATGAGAGAAACAGATGTAGAAAAAAGTTACTGGTACTTTTACTTGTAAAAATGAAGTGCAAATATTCCAATGAAAAACTGCTAAAATCTACTTTGTTATCATATTTGCTTTTAAATATTACTCAGTTATTTGTCATTTTTAGTCAGTGTTATTAAGAGCCATTTTGGAAGGTCCAAAGAGCCACTTGTGGGTTGCAGACCCCTGAGCTAGCTTGTTGCCACCCAACATGGCTGAACAGTCACATGACTGAGAATGGTCTATATAGAAAATTTAACCCTTACTAATATAATTAAAGTCATTATATACAATATAGATCCACAGATGATGATCAAATGTTCGTTGCCACCTCTGAGTGTGTACCTGTTGCATACTTGAATATCAAACCAAAGATCACAGAATCTCAGATGCAAGGACAAACGCTCCTCCCTGCAAATGAATTCCAGCAGGTTCGATATGGTGGAAAAAGAAAATAACGACATGAAAGATTCCTTCACTAATCATTTTATCCAGCGATCAATTCAAGCTACGGAGCATGAAATAATGCAGATCCTGCTCTCAGGCCGAGTGGGCATTGATCAAACACATTTGGATGGTTTTGCACCCACAGTTGTGTGTGTGTGTGTGTGTGTTTGTAGGCGTGACAACAAAATAACTAAAGACTGAAAGTGGGTTTAGTGTTCCTCCGAGTGTGTGAGCCCATCTGTGTGTGGCCACTGATCAAAGGCAGAGCCCTGGTCTGCCAGTGAAAAGAGGAGCCAATTGATCAGAAATGGCTGTAATTGGAATCTAAATAAGACCTGCTGCATTGATCCCATCTCAGTTCTCAGCTCCTGGCTGCCGTAAATGTGAGTTTGCTGAAGGCCGGCCAGCTCAGCTCCTCCAGCCCTCCCCCTACAGCGCACGGCTTTCTGCATCAGTAATTACTGAAGTTTAACTTCCACATCTAAACTGGAAGTAACTTGAATGATTGACTGAGCACAGAGCATTTTATAATTTGCTGCCTGCAATTTCCATTTTTACAGCACCACCCACTCAATGAAATGTAGTGATTTTCCAAAACAGAAGGGAGTGATTGCAAATGGCAAATGTCTTTTAAAACACAAACAATAGAGCAAATCAAGGTAGCAGGAAATAAACTGTGCAGAGTCACTGGTGCCTCTTGCACTGACAAAAAGATAGCTGCTTGAAAGTAAACACACTTACACTTACACACAAGCACACATTCCCCTACAAACAACCTCCAGCAGCAAGATAAGGGCTAAATTATGGGATCTGTGAGTTGCCTGGTGAGAGAGGCGTCATGAAGACAGAATGCAGCAAGTTGTAAATAGCCTTTACAATCTTTGTGTGTGTGTTTTAACAGTCACTCATGCATAGCCAGCAGGCATACAGAGAATACGAGCACAGAGTTACACCACTTCTTCTCGTCGGGCATTTAAAATGTATCATTCTGTCGTCCCTGTTCCTATCAGAGGAGCAGATAGAGAAGAGATACATTTATATCATTTACACATAATGGAGACACATGAAACAGAATGTCATTCAGGTTGTTTATGCATTCACATTCATTTATGTGGCTCAAAACTGCATTAGTATTTCAAGCACATCAACAAAAACAATGCAAGAAGCATACAGGGTGCTGTCATACAAAGGTATGCAAACACTCTGATGAATGCAAATTACAGACTTGTTACATCAGCCTCCAAAAGTGTAACAACACGTTTATTACAATGGAGAAAAAAAAATAAGTTGATGAACAAAGAAGATTTTAAAGGAGATCTCCACAGTTACACATAGAATGTTATATATATATATATGTATATATTTATATATCTTATATATGTATGTATGTATGTATCAGGTCTTTTCTGTAACGTCCAATCAGACGTCTGCACCTGTTGACAGGTATGTTGGTCCACTGTTATGGGAAAGATGCTCGAATGTGTCTGGGACAGTTTTTCTTTTTTATTATTATTATTATTATTATTATTTTTCACCACAATTAAAAAGCAATATTTTATATCACGAAATTGTAATTTCAGAATTTTTTCATTTATTATCAGTGTATTTAGTTTCTTGTTATTTGAATTAGTATTTAGAATTTGTGTATACTATTATATACACAATTGTTGTGTGTTCACAATATTTCACAATATTCTATATTATTGTAAATGTGTGTATATAGTATACAGTATATACAGCAGGGAAAAAAGTATTGAACACTTCAACATTTTTCTCAGAAAATATATTTCTAGTAGAGCTATTGACATGAAATTTTCACCAGATGTCGGCAACAACCCAAGTAATGCACACATACAAAGAAATCCTAACACTTATGTCCATAAATGATGTGTAATATTGTGAAATGACACAGGGAATAAGTATTGAACGCATGTAGAAATGGAGACAAAAAGATGTGAAAGCCAAAAAAGCAGCTGGAGTCTGTCAGTATTTAGAAAGTAATCCTGTCCTCTATCAGAGCAAAGTAATATCAGCTGCTTTAGTCCTGATTGATGCCTTTAAAAAGGTTTCTCATCACCAAGGTGTCAGACAAGAAGCATTGAATGATGGGTAAAAGCAAAGAGCCTGAAGCCCCCTTATTATTGCAAACACACTGAAGGCATTGGTTCCAGGTGCATTTGTAAACTTGTGAAAGTTCCAGTGAGCACCATTGGGACCATCATCCGGAAGTGGAAAGAACACGGCATGGTCATAAAGCGGCCACGGCCAGGTGCTCCTCACAAGATTTCAGACAGAGGAGTCAGAACAATCATCAGAAAGGTTCTCCAACAGCCCAGGACCACTCGTGGAGAGCTTCAGAAAGACCTGGAACCAGCAGCTACAGTTGTTTCAGAGAAAACAAGAAGGAACGCACTCAGCCGCCATGGCCTTCATGCACGCACACCACGCAAGACTCCATTTCTGAAGAAGAAGCAGGTTGATGCTGGTTTGAAGTTTGCAACACAACATCTGGACAAACCCATGATATTCTGGAGAACATAGTCTGGTCAGATGAGACCAGAACTGAACTCTGCAGATGTTATAAGACACAACATGTTTGGAGGAGAAATGGCACCAAAATCACCATAGCAACAGTGAAGTTTGGAGGTGGGAGCATCATGCTGGGGGCTGTTTTTCAGCATGTGGTACTGGCAGACTTCATATGATTAAAGGAAGAATGAATAGAGGAAAGTAGAGAAACATTCTGGACCAGAACCTGCTGAAGATGAAACGAGGCTGGATCTTTCAGCAAGACGACCGTCCCACCACACAGCCAAGAAACACTCACCTGCTTTAAGAAGAAGAAGATAAAGCTGCTAGAACGGACCAGAAGCACTCACCTGCTTTAAGAAGAAGAAGATAAAGCTGCTAGAACGGACCAGAAACACTCACCTGCTTTAAGAAGAAGAAGATAAAGCTGCTAGAACGGACCAGAAACACTCACCTGCTTTAAGAAGAAGAAGATAAAGCTGCTAGAACGGACCAGAAACACTCACCTGCTTTAAGAAGAAGAAGATAAAGCTGCTAGAACGGACCAGAAACACTCACCCGCTTTAAGAAGAAGAAGAAAAAAAGCTGCTAGAACGGACCAGAAACACTCACCTGCTTTAAGAAGAAGAAGATAAAGCTGCTAGAACAGACCAGAAACACTCACCTGCTTTAAGAAGAAGAAGATAAAGCTGCTAGAACGGACCAGAAACGCTCACCTGCTTTAAGAAGAAGAAGAAGATAAAGCTGCTAGAACGGACCAGAAACGCTCATCTGCTTTAAGAAGAAGAAGATAAAGCTGCTAGAACGGACCAGAAACACTCACCCGCTTTAAGAAGAAGAAGAAAAAAGCTGCTAGAACGGACCAGAAACACTCACCTGCTTTAAGAAGAAGAAGAAAAAAGCTGCTAGAACGGACCAGAAAACACTCACCTGCTTTAAGAAGAGAAGATAAAGCTGCTAGAACGGACCAGAAACACTCACCTGCTTTAAGAAGAAGAAGATAAAGCTGCTAGAACGGACCAGAAACACTCACCCGCTTTAAGAAGAAGAAGAAAAAGCTGCTAGAACGGACCAGAAACGCTCACCTGCTTTAAGAAGAAGAAGATAAAGCTGCTAGAACGGACCAGAAACGCTCACCTGCTTTAAGAAGAAGAAGATAAAGCTGCTAGAACGGACCAGAAACGCTCACCTGCTTTAAAAGAAGAAGAAGATAAAGCTGCTAGAACGGACCAGAAACGCTCATCTGCTTTAAGAAGAAGAAGATAAAGCTGCTAGAACGGACCAGAAACGCTCACCTGCTTTAAGAAGAAGAAGATAAAGCTGCTAGAACGGACCAGAAACACTCACCTGCTTTAAGAAGAAGAAGATAAAGCTGCTAGAACGGACCAGAAACGCTCACCTGCTTTAAGTTCACGCCAGAGGAGATGGCGATTCTGATTGAAGAAGTGGCAGGTAAAAAAAGCATTCTCTTTGAGGGACAAAGGGGCAAAAAGACTTAGAAGCAAAAGGCCAGGGCACTGGGCGTTCAATAGCGCTTGAAAATGTCCCCATCCAGCTCTTTGCAGTGTGCGCGGGCTGACACCTGACGCGCCTTGCTGCTGAGTCCGGTTCCATCCCCCACTACCTCGCAGAAAGCTCCCCACCGCGCAGAAACGCAACGCAGCCAGGCACTGCACCTCTGGGCTCAGAGCAAAGTTGCACCTTGTGGGCCTCCCCTGATGTGTGGAGCAACTATTTGAATGATCCGCTCGATTTCGTCGTGCGGTAGCCTGTGACGCATCTGAATAGCGCGATGACAGCACATCTAGAGGACTGAAATGCTGGCGCATGAAAGCATGTACATACACAGTGTCACTCCGTCTACGGCGACGCTGTTGGTTTGCTACCAAAATTTGCTGTAAAGCAGCCATGATGTCTGATACGGTATGCGTAAATGGCCATGCTTTTATTGAGCGAAGCAGGTGCATCTCATCATGAACATTTGACAAATGCGTAAATATGACGTGAGTCCTCATAGATTGCGTACAATTCCTACAGCAATGTTTTTGTTTCTGTGGTTGATACCCACAGCTTTATCTAACGTAAGCTAAGTATATGGAGGCTTATCTTGCCAGCAATGATTAAACTTAACCACAATATTTTCTGTCATTCAATTCGGTAACTACAGTTTTCTTCCATCATAGATGATTGACATTATGACATGAGTGAGAAAACATGACTCAAAATACAACAACTGATCCGTGAATAGGTCCATTTTTAACAACTTCCATTTTCTACTTTTTTTTCATGGAAATAGTGTCGTTTCCAAAAGTGACCAGTAGATGGGCCTGTTGTTCCCTTAGCAGGGGAACTGCTAAAGAAGGTTCGAAAGAGTAGGTCTGGCCGCTCCTGAGATAAGGAAGCTCCTGAGTTAAGAGCGCATCTGGGAAAACGCAACGTCCAAACAAGGCACCTTTAAGAAGTGACTTAAGAAG
>JALJCO010007459.1:0-36367 GCA_023101725.1 Atherinomorus stipes
GAAGCCTGGCCAAGACAGCAGCTTAAAACATTAAGTTTCAAAAATAAAACAATAAGAGTTGCACAATAAAACACTGATAATAAACAAATATACAAAATGCAATGAAAAAATAGAGCTGAATTTGGGACTATCGTGTGAAGCAAGAGCAAAAATAATACTTACTAATGTTCAACAAAATGATGCCGTGAAAGAGCGACGCCTGCTTTCCGTGTTGCAGGAATCAGCACGTCTTTTAAACACCTATAATTTTTCATACCCTTCAGTTAAAGAAAAGGCAAAACTGACAATCGTAATTCAAATAAGAAGAAACTACAGAAACTAATAATAAATAAAAATTTACAAATTCAGTGAAATAAAATGTTGCTTTTGAATTGTAGTTGAAAACAATAATTAAAATAAAAAAACAAGCAAAACTGTCCCAGATACATCATAGCAGAGGTGTCAAACTCATTTTAGTTCAGGAACCACATACCGCACAATTTCATGTCAAGTGGGCCGAACTGGGAAAGTTATCCAACAATAACCTATAAATAACAAAAACTGCAAATGTTTCCCTTTATTTGTAAAGATGTTTATATTTAATGAACTTTCCTTTTAGAAAAAATTAACATGAAATTTACTGATGAACATAAGTGGTTGCTACAATATTTTGCCTCATTTGATTATATTTTTTTCTTTATTCATTTTATGTATCAATTTATGACAAAATATCCATATGCATTTTAATCTAAACTCATACAAATATGAATTTATAAAATTAATTTCCCCTTAAAACTTCCCAAAATTTGAATATTTATATTATATTTATATAATATATTTATTTTATATATATATATATATATATATTTATATTTGAATATAATATTAAATATTTCTAATGTATGAATTTTTATATTTTTATTTTTATTATCATTATTATAAACTCATTAAAATACGATACTACATGTTTTGTAACTTGCAGATCACAATGGATCTACAAAATCATTTACTGTAATATTGAATCACAGGAATCTGGAACTAAAAAATAAAGTATTTCACATTATGATTGGGGACTTTTCAAAAGAAATAAGATTTCCACATGTGTGAAGTTATACTAACCACATTTTTTAAACTTTTAGGTCAGATCTGTAAAGTATTATTGAAATACTTCATATTTGGATATTTAAAGAGATTCCAAGCTCTGATGGACCAATCAGAAACTAGAGTTTGTTTTATTGTTTTAAATGTGACGTTTAATAATTCACCTCGCGGGCCAGACTGGACCCTCTGGTGGGCCGGTTTTGGCCCCCGGGCCTTGTGTTTGACACCCCCGCATTAGAGCATCTTTCTCATGAACATGGACCAACATACCTGTCAACAGGTGCAGACGTCTGATTGGACGTTACAGAAACACCTGATTGCAGTGATTGTGTCAAAGTGTTGCTTAATAAAATTTTAGCTTCAGAGCCCCATCTTGTTTGTTTGTTTTAAATTTTTCTGTTGAACCACAATTTAAAATCAATGTCATGATTTTCATAGAATTTTTCTTTATTATTACTTTTGTCAGTTTCAACTTATTTCAGCTGATTTTTCATCTTTAATTGGGGGGTATGAATGAGTGAAAACGCTGCCAGACCACATAAGAAACAGCGATGCGTTTGTAACCTGCTCGTTTTATGTTGTGATGCTGCTTTTCTTCTCAGCTCCAGCTCAAAGCCTGCGCTGACAGAGATGTCCAGAAAGCCCCCTGGGGGGGCGTCTGAATGGAAATAAATGAAGACAGGAAAGGTTAGAAAAAGCTACCAAAGCTCTGCAGTCAGCGTCACAGCGAGGACATTCAGGGGTCGAGTTCTCAAACGCGTCCACGTGTCGCAGATTTACAAACTGATGAAAAGAAAAATTAAGCAAAGCCGGGAAACGGACGGTAAGACGCTAAATCAGAGCGTGACAGTGAGTCTGAGCGACAGACCGGAGGTAAAGGCTGTGACTGACAGCAGGAGAGGAGGTACGGACAGTCCTCCATCACCACCGCTGGGGGAGACAGATACAGAGAGAGCCCCCTCCCTGTGATACGAACCCACACTACTCTCATCTCAGCCGTGTGTGCACGTGTTTCCTGGATGTGTGTCCGTCTGCACACTCAGAAACAGAGGTTCCAGTTTGTCCTTAAAAGGGTCCAAAGCTTGTTGCTGGGGGGGGGGGTTCCTTTCTGAAAGACATTTCTGTACCTTCATGGTCCATTTTTGTACCTTATCAAGCTGTATGAGTTAATAAAGTACAATTAAACCAATTAAAGATGATGAATAAAAGTCAATAAAATAGAGATTATGACACCAATCAAAGATGCTAATAATAAATGAATAATTATTATAGAAATATTAGGCCAAACACATATATAATTATACGTATAATTATTACTATGATTACTATGAAAATCATAATATAATAACTATAATTATACTACTGTTTAGAAGTACTGCTATTTATAGTTATTGTACAAGCTACACACATGTTTCAATGCTGCAGGTACCCTTAGGGTTAAAATGGTACAAATGTGTACTTTATATTACTTTGGACCCTTTTTCATAGTATATAGGTACTTCTG
The DNA here is from genome assembly GCA_023101725.1 of Atherinomorus stipes. Classification (NCBI taxonomy): domain Eukaryota; kingdom Metazoa; phylum Chordata; class Actinopteri; order Atheriniformes; family Atherinidae; genus Atherinomorus; species Atherinomorus stipes. Next base: position 2,585 of record JALJCO010007459.1, read on the forward strand.
GCCTCATAAAGACCAATATTGTACTTTAGAGAGAATATTTGTAAAACATGTACCTGCAGGTACAGAAATGATCCTGTCTGTACCTCTGTTTCTGAGTGTGTGGAGGATCTGCTGACATACAGCCATGATGTTTTTACTCTTATTCATTCTTCTGACTCCCAGTAACGCAGTTAGTTTATGTACAGCTGCAAGTAACTAGAAGCAGTTGGTGAGTTTTATGCTCCTGCCAAAGCTCGCCCTGTTTGGACACGATCAGACGGTTCAAAGGTTGTTATCCAGCGTTGTCTTCCCGATAACTACGCCCCAGATGGGAGGAACCGCCCTCTGTTCTCACACCTTGCAGAATAAGTGTTGTTAGCATGGTGTGTTTGCACATGCACAGAGCCATAATCCATTATTTAACTTCACTCTCTGGGATGTTGAAGCACTGAGGTTGGAGGTGGTTTTGCAGGAACCTTGAAATAAATGTTTCTTGTTAGCAAAAAGGGTAAAGTGTGGGCTCAAGCAAAAAACCTGAGAATAACAAAAGAAAAATCCCAACAATCACCAGTATTTCTCAAGTTTGACCGAAAATAAGTCCAAAATTACTTAGAATGTGAAGCTATAAGCAGACAGACATTCAGGCCCAATCCCAAACTCATTCTGTCCTTGTTTTTTTAAATACCAAAGCAAACAAGGCTTTTTATGCATCTGCATTGTATCGAGGCATGAAAATGGATTTACTTTTGGAGTTTGAACATTTTTTTCTATTTAGAAATGTATGAAAGGTATTATTGGTCCAGATTTTTGTCATTACAGTTTACAACAGAGCAGCTGATGGAAGACGCTGCATGTCTTCCTCATGTTATATTACAGAGAGGAAGTATTTAAGCTTTACTTCCATCATTTCATTAATATTTCTGTGTTCTCCATTATTATTGAATGCATTCTGCTATTGTTTCTGTTTAAAAAAAACCTTCCTGTGGTATCTTTGTATCCAGCTGTCTATTTGTATACTAGAAGAGAGGCTTGTGGTCCAACGGCAGCTTTTCCGGTCCTTCTCATGAATTTCCGTCTGATTGGCTGCCTCCCATCAGTGTATGAAGGAAGCCTCCGCCCTCCGCTCTTATTTCGCTACAGACAGGAAATAGAGCCGACAAACAAGTTTGTTCCGCCATGCTAACAAACAGTTAGCTAATTAGCTTCTCAACTCGAAGCTACAGTCGTGCCGTCTTTACTTCTAGTGTGTAGTGGAGGGTTACCTGCCTTCCAATGGACAGATAGAAACCCCACGTGGGATACGCTATTTGCAATGTGACGTAGAAGTGCGAGGCTGTTCCCTATTCGCTCTTTTCTTCGTATTGTTTCTGTGATGAGAAAGCACAGCCGACTGGGGGGAACGCAACGCTAGCAAGTCAGCATGTGTAAGTAAACAAGGGGAAACCCTCGTATTTCAGAAGGAGCAAGTTAAACGGGTTTTCAGTGGAAGGAGGCCTTTAAGCTTTAAGTGTCGCATCAGCAGTGATATAGTGAATAATATATACAGTCACAAAAGTGAGTAAACCCAATCTCATTTTTGCAAATAATTATATCATATTTTCTTTTGGGAGAAGGCTGAAGAAATGAAACTGTGCAGTAATGATTGCAGAGCGTCTGGAACTGTGCACATTTATTGTCACTTCACAGTAACTCAATGCAGAACCAATAATGTCTAAATGGCAGAACAGTGAGTACAGCCCAGATTTGCCACAAAGTCTCAATAATTATTGCAGACAGCATTATTCTCCACCACCACCCTAACTCTGCTGGCATGGAGGTCACCAGAACCTTCTTCCACTCCTCCATGATGACATCACAGAGCTGGTGGATGTTCGAGACCTGGTGCTCCTTCAGCTTCTGCCTGAGGATCCCACGGCTGCTCTGTCGGGTCCAGGTCTGGAGACATGCTTGGCCAGTCCATCACATCCACCCACCCTGTCCTGGAGGTGCGTTTGGGGTCATCATCATGTTGGAATGCGGCCCAGTTCCCGAAGGGAGGGGAGCGCGCTCTGCTTCAAGATGTCTCAGGACTTGTTGGTCTTCAAAGTTCCCTCCATGAGCTGCAGCTCCCTGATGCCAGCAGCACTCATGCAGCCCCACACCATGGCACTCCCACCATCACGTTGGACAACAGGCATGACACACTCGTCTTTATACTCACCAGAGGCCTCATGTACAAACGGTTCGTACGCACAAAAACATGGCGTACGATCATCGTCACGGTAAAGTTGAAATGTATGAAGGATGAATTGAGCGTGGAAATGTGCGGTGCTTCACGTCACCTTCATGGCTGCGTACGAACATCTCTGCAGCTGTGGAGGCTTTGGCGACACTTAGAGGCGAAGCTGGAAACTGTTACAAGCAACAAATGTGAAAGCAATCAGTCCTCAGATAAGACTGAGTGATGTGATCAGACACACGAACAACCCTCATGAACAATTAACACCTGTGTCTGTTGTTATAGAATTGTAGATTATATTATTTACGCTGACAAAGCGGCAACGAAGCAGCAACGAAGCAAAGACGAAGTGGAGACGAAGCGACTACGAAGTGGAGACGAAGCAAAGACGAAGTGGAGACTAAGCGACTACGAAGTGGAGACGAAGCAAAGACGAAGTGGAGACGAAGCCAAGACGAAGTGGAGACGAAGCCAAGACGAAGTGGAGACTAAGCGACTACGAAGCGATGACGAAGCGATGACACGACGACGATACGAAGATGAAGTGAAGACAAAGCGACGACGAAATGAAAAATCAAGCTTTTCCAGGACATTTTACTCTTTTTCTCATTTTCCAGGTGTTTTCCATGACTGGAAAAATGTTGAATCATTTTCCAGGTTTTCCAGGACACGGGAACCCTGAAACTTGATGCAGCAGATGCAAAGTAATTATTCCAACATGAACAGAAGTTCCAATAAAGGCGGAAACATCCAAACTTTACCATCAATCTGCTGCATTTGCAAGTGTGCAGACTTCCGAACAACCATCTGATCCTGATGTGTTTGTTTGAAATAAAAGCTGTCTGATTGTTCGGAGGCATTTTTGTCGTGCACTCTTCAGTATAAACAAAAGCTTTGTTTACAGAAGTCTCCATGTCAGTCTCCAGTCTGGCATTTGCAGAAAGCGATGAGTCAGAGCATCGTATGTGGCTCCACAGTGATCCGTTGCTGCTCTGGTTTGTAGCTTGCATTTGGAGGATGTAGCTTTTCCTAATTAGAAAGCGAGCGTGGGGTGACCTTTAGCGTGCAGCTCGGAGGTGCAGCTTTGTTTACCGTGTCACCTTTCAGCATGCAGGAAACTCGCTCCCGTGTTTTCTGTTGTCTCAGCTGTGATGCAACAGAATGTAAGAACCTTATGCAACATAAATGGTGCCAATTTTCATCACTTTAGTTGTCAGGAATCTCTTTTGTGGCAGTGCACGTGTACACCCACCAGAACAGGTGTTGATGCAGCAGCTGATTCCCATCTACGCCACCAGCTCATCTCTTTCCTCTTCCTCTCTTTCCTTTAGCCACACACTCCCAGATCATGCTCCTGCACAGTCTGAAGAAAGCCAACTACCAGCTCCCGCTGCTCATCACTGACTCAGGGGTCCCCCCTTTGTCCAACAACACGGAGGTCAAGGTTCAGGTGTGCATCTGTAAGAAGCACAGGAAGTTCTGCAGTGGAGGCCACTCCCACCGCACCAGCCTTCTCATGCTGCTTGCAACTCTCCTGATCGTCTTAATCTGTAAGTATCATCTCACAAACCCGACACGGTGATGGAAAAAGGGGCTTTTAATTAATATTTTAAAGCTAAATAAGTCACCGTGCTGAATACAGCTGTGTTTGCCTCCTTCCTGATATATATTTTTTTTTTTGCATGTTTGTCACACTTGAATGTTTCAGATCATCAAACAAACTTAAATATGACACAAAGATAACACAAGTAAACACAAAATGCAATTTTTAAATGAAGATTGTTATTCGTAAGGGAAGAAAGAAATCCAAACCTACACGGCCTTGTGTTTGTGATAACTGGCAGTGAGTCTTCTACAGCGCTGTGGAGGAATTTTGTTCCACTCATCTTTGCAGAATTGTTGTAATTCAGCCACATTGGAGGCTTTTCCAGCATGAACCGCCTTTTTTAAGGTCATGCCACAGCATCTCAATGGGATTCAGGTGGGGGGCTTTGACTGGCCACTCCAAAGTCTTCATGTTGTTGTTCTTAAGCCATTCAGAGGTGGACTTGCTGGTGTGTTCTGGATCATTGTTCTGCTGCAGAACCCAAGTGCGCTTCAGCTTGAGGTCACCAACAGATGGCCGGACGTTCTCCTTCAGGATTTTTTGGTAGAAGCAGAATTCATGGTTCCATTTACCACAGCAAGTCTTCCAGGTCCTGAAGCAGCAAAACAGCCCCAGACCATCACACTACCACCACCATGTTTTACTGTTGCTATGATGTTCCTTTTCTGAAATGCCGTGTTACTTTTACGCCAGATGTAATGGGACCTCCACCTTCCAGAAAGTTCCACTTTTGTCTCGTCAGTCCACAGAGGATTTTCCCAAAAGTCTTGGGGATCATCAAGATGCTTTCTGGCTAAACTGAGACGAGCCTTTATGTTCTTTTTGCTCAGCAGTGGTTTTGGTCTTGGAACTCTGCCATGCAGCTATTTTTGCCCCCCAGTCTCTTTCTGATGGGGGAGTCATGAACACTGACCTTCATTGAGGCAAGTGAGGCCTGCAGTTCTTGGATGTTGTTCTGGGGTCTTTTGTGACCTCTTGGATGAGTCGTCGCTGTGCTCTTGGGGTCATTTTGGTCGGCCGGCCCTCCTGGGAAGGTTCACCACTGTTCCATGTTTTCACCATTTGTGGATAATGGTTCTCACTGTGGTTCTCTGGAGTCCCAAAGCTTTAGAAATGGCTTTAGAACCTTTTCCAGACTGATAGATCTCAATGACTTTGTTTCTCATTTGTTCCTGAATTTCTTTGGATGGCAGCATGATGTCTAGCTTTGGAGGATCTTTTGGTCTACTTCACTTTGTCAGGCAGGTCCTATTTAAGGGATTTCTGATGGAGAACAGGTGTGGCAGTAATCAGGCCTGGGTGTGGATAGAGAAACTGAACTCAGCTTTCCAAAGATGATAAACCACAGTTCATTTATGTTTTAACAGGGGGAGCAATCACTTTTTCACACAGGACCATGGAGGTTTGGATTTTTTCCCCTCTTGCTCATAAAAATCTTCATTTAAAAACTGCATTTTGTGTTTACTTGTGTTATCTTTGTCTAATATTTAAAATTTTTTTTATGATCTGAAACATGTAAATGTGACAAACATGCAAAAAAAAAAAAAAAAAAAAGAAATCAGCTGTCAGTAAAGTCTCCTGGTTGTGGGTCGAAGGTCTCTTGCATCCCTCGACTTAAAACGCTGAAGTTTACGGTGCATTTGTTGTTCCTGTATGTTTTGCCACCATAGCCAAGTCTCCCCCCCAGGAAACCAAACTTGAATTTACTCTAAATATCTCATTTAAGTCGAGCAGCAGCATGAATAATTCAGCCTCCTCCGTGACACACATGGCTGAGGACATCCGACAGCCAGTTCTGTGGGAGGAAAATCATTTGTGTGACACCCGGATCTTTTTCTCCGGTCTGGACGTTTTCTGCTGCACGCCTGAGGCTTCACGGCGAACGGAGACGTTGAGGAATGAGACGAGCTTTGATGGATGAAAGAGAAAGTGAAAGGGAATGTTTCACTTTAGGCCTAAAAGATGATGGAGTCTTAATTATTCCATCTTTGTTCTGCTAATTTGCGTTTGACTGTTGAATTTTTCAGATCAGACAAATCCCCCTCATGTTCCTTTTTTTCCCGCTCCTCCTTTTGTTTTCCTTTTCTGTTGATTTTGATCTCTTTTTTTCTTCTTGTTGACTCTTTCCAGCATTTTCGGTTTGTTTTCTGACGAGCATCCTTCAGCTTTCTGCCACTCGGCTCGCAGTCCTGTATTTACAGACAGAATCTCTCTCATTATCTCTTGCTGTCTGTGGATCACAGCTTCAAGCATGACCCTCTGATCTCCCTCTGAGTAGAAATCAATCTATCCATTGATGCATATCTTTTCTCCAAATGATCCCCATCATACGACCGCGCCGCATTCAGAAGGATTCTTTCAAGCTTTGTGATGATTTAAGGTTTTTTATTTGCAACTAAGACGTTTGGCTCAGAATCGGCTGAACCGAGGATGCTAGCAGGCGGCGCGTGAGGCCGTCGCACCTCAGCGCTGATGGATCATTAGTGGCGGCTTCACATCAGGCATGAGAGGATGTTACGTCAGCTTTCGCACACCTTGCAGAAAGATGTGTAGCAGGGATCCTGGAGTCGCCCAGCTGGAACAGACAGTTGGCTTTTCAGGCTTTTCTTCTGGAAAATCACCTGCGGTTGCCATGGTAGCGGCCACATGTGTCTGAACTGGGAGCGTTATAATTGGCAGACATACCGAGATGACGTTAATAGTCTTCTTCACAGATGAAGCAGCGTTCATTCCTCTACTGTAACCTGTAACCTGTAAGTTCCTGGATGTATTAAGTTACAGAATAATGGATTGCTTAATTGTAGTACTGTATTCTAAATAGGGGTTAACCGATACAGATTTTGAGGGCCGATACCAATATTTTCTCATCAGCCTCAGCCGATGGCTGATACAATCTGTTCGGGATGGACGATAATGACATTTTTCATGTTGATACATAACCAGTAGTTTATGGTACTATTTTTTATCAGTACCGATATCAATACTGACATTTTTGGTCCCTTTAAAGAAAACCACACGGTTGTAGAGTTTGCATTTATATCTTGAATGCAAATGCAATATTAAGTATAAGTTGAGAACAGAAGCACTGGAAAGAAAAGCTTACAATCATAAATTATATTGATGAAGAAATTAAACAAAAATAAGATTGAAAACTTCTTTTAATTATCAAATAACTTAAGTACAGATTAAGATTAGATTTATTCAGTGTGAAATGTAATAGGGGATTATCAACGCTTACCGGAAGTTCCCGGATTTTGAGCACTTCCTCTTCCGGGCCATGTTAACGACAGCCGTTCCTGCTCTGTTATACTGTTTAAATCGGATAAACTCCAAACATACTTAAGTTTTCATTCTAGACTGAAGTGATACTGGATCAAAAGCTGGATCAAAGCGATCGATTTGCCGCGGTGAAGGACCGAACTTTATAATAAAACACACGTTTGTTTGTAGCCGGTGGGGCACAACACCGGCACTTCACAGCATGCTAGCATTAGCCAGCTAGCGTTTACTGACGTGCTTAACTTTGTGCGTCTTAAAACACACATACATCTGAAAATCGGGTCTGTACCCCCCCGTTTCCAGTGGAATAACTGGGGACTGCCAAGAAAGGAGACGCTTTCAGATGCTTGTGTGTTTTCAGCCGCACAAAGTTAGGCACGTCATCGAGCTGGCTAATGCTAACCTGCTAACACGACTGCGCAGTCTGCCGGCCACAAACAAACGTGTGTCGTTTTATTATAAAGTTCGGTCCTTCACCGCGGCGAATCGGTCGTTTTGATCCACTTCTTCCTCAGCATCACTTCAGTCTGGAATGAAAACTTGGCATTGGCGTTTATCCGATTTACAAAGTTTAACAGAGTAGTAGCTGGCGGACTACTGTTAGCAGGTTAGCATTAGCCAGCTTGATGACGTGCCTAACTTTGTGCGGCTGAAAACATACAAGCATCTGAAAGCGTCTCCTTTCTTGGCAGTCCCCAGTTGTTCCACTGGAAACGGGGGGGTACAGACCCGATTTTCAGATGTTTGTGTGTTTTAAGACGCACAATGTTAAGCACGTCGGTAAACGCTAGCTGGCTAATGCTAGCATGCTGTGAAGTGCCGGCGTCGTGCCCCACCGGCGACAAACAAACGTGTGTTTTATTATAAAGTTCAGCCCTACACCGCGGCAAATCGATCGCTTAGATCCACTTCTTCCTTAGTATCACTTAAGTCTGGAATCCGTGAAAATTTCAGTAGGGTTGGCGTTTATTCACGTTGTCTACGAAGTAAAGCAGGGACATTGAACTGGACCAGAAGTGGGCCGTCTAAGTGTTTCAAACCGGAAGTTCGGAACACGGAAGCGTGATAATCCCCTATTGTAGTATTACAAATTTACCAAAAACATCATGTGCAATGAACTGCATTAAATATACTGAGAGATACCAAAGCATCATTACTAACAGTTGCAGCATCATTATGACATCTGATAGGCTACCACCATCATGTGATACAGAAGCTAGAATCTGATAGGCTACCACCATCATGTGACACAGAAGCTAGAATCTGATAGGCTACCACCATCATGTGATACAGAAGCTAGAATCTGATAGTCTACCACCATCATGTGACACAGAAGCTAGAATCTGATAGGCTACCACCATCATGTGACACAGAAGCTAGAATCTGATAGGCTACCACCATCATGTGACACAGAAGCTAGAATCTGATAGGCTACCACCATCATGTGATACAGAAACTAGAATCTGATAGTCTACCACCATCATGTGACACAGAAGCTAGAATCTGATAGGCTACCACCATCATGTGATACAGAAGCTAGAATCTGATAGGCTACCACCATCATGTGATACAGAAGCTAGAATCTGATAGGTTACCACCATCATGTGACACAGAAGCTAGAATCTGATAGGCTACCACCATCATGTGATACAGAAGCTAGAATCTGATAGGCTACCACCATCATGTGATACAGAAGCTAGAATCTGATAGGCTACCACCATCATGTGATACAGAAGCTAGAATCTGATAGGCTACCACCATCATGTGATACAGAAGCTAGAATCTGATAGGCTACCACCATCATGTGACACAGAAGCTAGAATCTGATAGGCTACCACCATCATGTGATACAGAAGCTAGAATCTGATAGGCTACCACCATCATGTGATACAGAAGCTAGAATCTGATAGGTTACCACCATCATGTGATACAGAAGCTAGAATCTGATAGGCTACCACCATCATGTGATACAGAAGCTAGAATCTGATAGGTTACCACCATCATGTGATACAGAAGCTAGAATCTGATAGGCTACCACCATCATGTGATACAGAAGCTAGAATCTGATAGGCTACCACCATCATGTGATGCAGAAGCTAGAATCTGATAGGCTAACACCATCATGTGGTACAGAAGCTAGAATCTGATAGGCTACCACCATCATGTGATGCAGAAGCTAGAATCTGGCTGCTTTCATATCATTTTATCACCCAAAACTCTCAGAAGTGGAAACAAACTGCATGTTTTGTATGTGTACAGTGGTACTGGGACATTAAAAGTATTGATTATGATATTTTGTCTGGCTGGTATCACAGTATTGACTCCAGGGTTTCGATATGCCCATCCCTACACCTACCAATATTTGGGGCAGATGTTTTAGGCTGAAAAAAAAAAAAAGTACTTCAAATGAATCTATAAAAAATAAACTGCACTTGTAAACAAATATTAGATACACCATTAAACTAATAAATATGTATTTAAAAAAGTGCAGAAGTGAGGGTATCAGCCAACACAATGGCCGATGCCGATACCAGCAAAGGACGCAAACATCGTCCTTTAATATCAGCCGGCTCATGTATCACTTTATCTTTACTAGGGAGTGTTTAGGTGCCGTGTTATTTACTGGAAATTATGGGATAGTCGCACAAGGCGGTAGCCCCATATAAGTCATTTCTTTATTGGGGTAAATGTGGAAAACCCACAAGTATTCTGATGGTATTACAAATGCAACTGTATTCTAAATACCCAGATTTAACATAGTAACTTTACTGGAATACAGTTACTCATAAATAGTATTCTACCCAACACTGACTGCAACAGCAGCTCCACAGAGCCATTCATGCTCGGCTGTTCCTGCAGCCTTGAATGCATCATTGCCGCTGACCACGTTTGTGAAGTCAGACCAGGTAACAGAGCAGCGTGAAGTCCACGAAGCTGCAGGTTAGAAATGACAGGACAGCAGGAACAAACACTTTACTGGGAACTTCAAACAGCCCTACAACTGGGAAAAGAAGTTCCACCAGTTCAGGCGTGGGACTTCTCCATGCTGGCGCGCACGTAGCATCCAGCCGGAGAATGGAGTCCCGCGCTGGGGGGACTGATGGCTGCAGCGTGTCGTCTGATAGGCTGGCAGAGAAGCAGAGAGGATGCTGTTCCAGTTCCCTTATCTCCCCGCTGAACTCTGACCCTCCAGGAGAGAGATGAGTGGGAGGGAAATGGAAAGAGCCAGAGGGAAAAGAAAAGGAGAAAGAAATGAGACAGCAGAGGTGTCGGGATTAAACCGGTCTGCCGTGTCAGGTTGTGCACATGAGGAGCCTTAAATTCTACGTTTGTTCATTTTGTACCATCTTGTGCTCCAAAATAAGACAACTGACATAAAAAGAGCACATTTACAAACCTCATTTCAGCTAAATATGCTTTCACTGAAATGAGGGAAATTTTATGATAAAAAATGCAGCAAAAACATCCGAAAGTCTTTTCAGGTTTTATTTAAAAGACAGATGCAGGGAAACGGTCTGTATGTCCTCACAGACACCTAAAACTAAACAAACAAATTAGTGGGGATGCACGATAAAATCGGCCCCCTATCGGCCTTAAACTGAGTATCGGACATCGACCATCCCACCGATATTTGATCAATATTTAACCGACATTTAACTGATCAGCCCGCAGTTTCTAAAGTCTTTTTTTTTTTAAACTGCTGCTTTTCTTCTTCTTCAAAAACTTCTTTTTTACAGACTTTCAAACTTCTAAAGACTAGGGGTGGGAAAAAATATTGATACACTAAATTATCGCAATATTTTCATATGCTGATATCATATTGACGTTTAAAAATGCGGTATTAGTCTATTTTACTAGACTAATTTCATTATTACTAATAATTTCATTATTACTAATGAAATCTTGCGATATTTCATCATTCTGTTACAAAATCTCATGAGAATTCACAAAACTTTCGCAATATTTTCAGATGCTGATATATTGACGTTTAAAAATGCGGTATTAATCTATTTTACTAATGAAATCTTGCGATATTTCATCATTCTGTTACAAAATCTCGTGAGAATTCACAAAACTTTCGCAATATTTTCAGATGCTGATATCATATTGACATTTAAAAATGTGGTATTGATCTATTTAACTAACGAAATCCTGCGATATTTCATCGTTCTGTTACAAAATCTCGCAAGAATTCACGAAATATCGTGAGATTTGGTAACCGAACTATGAAATATCGCAAGATCTTTCAAGTAAAATAGATCAATGCCGCGTTTTTAAAATATCAATTTGATAATGGCATATGAAAATAACACAATATTTCAGTGTATCAATATTTTTTACCACCCCTATTTTTCAAAGTGTCGGAAACAGGTAACAAAACTGCTATTTGCTAAGACTGCTTATTTTTTTCAGCTTTAATATTGGTATCGATATCGGTTATCGGCCACGAGTTTTAAAATATCGGCATATTGGATATCGGCCAAAATTCCGTGCATCCCTTCAAAGGGAGTTACTAATAGATAATAGATAATAATAGTTATCTTTGTCCACTGCTGCTGATTAAAGGTTGAATCTGGAACACGGACAGAACAGCGACATCACGTGTGTCTAAGTTGTTGCTGCAACAGCAGAAAAACATCTCCAGCTGTTCGGATGCCAGGTTCGCTGCCAATACGTCTGTGACCAGCAGCTGCAGCAGGTCCAACAAGTAACGCAGAGGAGTTTATGACTGACAGCTAACGTTAGCCATGTTAGCAAACAAGTTAGCTTACCGATCCAGGAGAAAAGTCGCCATTTCTGCATTTTGATGTTGTGGAAAATGTTTATGTGGGTCCATCGAGTGTAGCTTCATCTAAATTTACTCCAGTTTTTGCTCTTCTCAGGTCACTCCTCCTCTGAGACGGGTAACAGTATCTCCGGGGCTCTGAGGCAGCTGCTGGACTTACTGACTCCACCATTTTTCCCAGTGCCAGCCTCACTGTGCCGAACATACTGCTGCCACACAGAGATTCTAGCTGGCAACCCGCGATGGCGGCCAACAGTCGTCCTCAAATTTATTCCTACCCTCCAATTAAAGATGGAGAAAGATCAGCTGTCAGTGAAATAAGATGAAACTGACAAAAGTAATAATAAATAAAAATTAAATGAAAATCATGACAGTGATTTTGATTTGTGGTTCTACAGAAATATTAAAAACAAACACAAAAAATAAAACAAGTAAATAAGCATGATGGGGCTCCAAAGCTAAAATGTTATTGAGCAACACTTTGATTCAATCACTGCAATCAGGTGTTTCTGTAACGTCCAATCAGACGTCTGCACCTGCTGACAGGCATGTTGGTCCATGTTCATGGAAAAGGTGCTCTAATGTGTCTTGGACAGTTTATTATTATTATTATTATTATTATTTTCAACCACAAATCAAAAGCAATAATTTATTTCACTAAATTCTAATTTTGTACATTTTTATTTATTATTAGTTTCTTGTTATTTGAATTACTATTGTGATTAAGCTTTTTCTTTAATTGGAGGGTATGAATAATTTTGGCTTGTACATGGAAATAAAACACCATTGTCGAACCCATTTAAATTTATTTTATATTTATATTCAGGCTAAACATTATTTTTCAAGGAAATGCTGTACTTTCGTTCTGCGCCCCTTCAAACGCCTCATGGAGGTATTATTTTTTTAAATATAGCTTTTAACTCAACTCAACTTTATTTAAAGAGCCCTTTAAAACAACCACAGTTGGAACAAAGTGCTGTACATAAGAGGCGGATAGTTAAAAACATTTTGAAAACAACAGAATAATTAAAAAATAAAATTAAATAAATAAAACTAGAAATAAATGAGTAAAAGTAATAAAACCAAATAAAATAAGCAACCAAAACAAACCACGATACACTAAAACAGAGTCTCATGCTGTGCTGAAAGCCAAAGAATAAAAATGGGCTTTAAGACGAGTTTTAAAAATGGACAGTGACGAGGATTGTCTGATGGGGAGGGGGAGCTCGTTCCAAAGTTTTGGAGTTTAGGTTTTTAATGAAAATGTTACATAAATCAACCTTTTGAAGAGAGATGCTCAGAAGAGCCGACTTGCAGTTTTTTTAGGAGATTGCAGATCTTTGTTTTAATTGGCCAGTATGGAGGCCACGCAGCCAATCATATGTGAGCACAAAGGCAGTGTATGAAAACACAGGAGGACAGATGTCCTCCTGCAGAGTGGTGAGGAGAGTGAGCGTTGTCCTGTTATATAACTCAAAGTGACACCGGAAAGTAAAGCAGCTCCAGGCTGCAGTTTTAAATTATTTTGTTGTTTTATGACATATCTTTTCCTCACCTGCCTACAGACTACAGATGCATTTTATCATGCTAGCTCTATCAACATGTCTGCATCTGTTGTTACATATATCTCGCTGAAATGTTTCTCTGTAAGTAATTTTATCTTATTTTGAGTGTGATGAGATATTTTGACTAGAAATTAGAAAGAATATACTTGCTAAGATTTGAGTTTTTGCAGTGTGCCTTTTATAACCAACCCTGACACCCTCACCAGTGAGTTATCCAGGACAGCTGGTTGCTCCTGCCATTATGACCTACATTACTTTGTATCCTGCAGTGAATCTGTCTGTTTTCTCATCAACTTCTTGCGTCTCTGTCGGTGAAAGTTTGGTCTGAACTGGAAAACTTGGCTGGAAAAGGGATTTGTAATTCAAATTGATCTGTAATTCAATCACCGGCACCGTAAAATGTCTCTGCTGCAGAGATCTGTGGTACTTTCAGCATATTTAATGTTGTTTTCACTGATAATCCACCTCTAATAAGGTTCATTTGGAAGGATTGTGATCTTCAGTGTGTAAATAAACTCAGCGTGATTCTGACTCTGCATTCATCGGCACTGAATTATATTAATTTCAACTTTTTTTAATTGTTCTGTTATTTTTAGAGAGTGAATTTAAAATATTCTGCTATGCTCCAGCTGGCGTCAAGACATCTGTTAGTTTCATCTGTTGAAGCGGATTCTGACTAAATGACGTGACGGCTGCGGGTTTTCATGACACGTGACATCATTTCAACACTGAAGCCAAAAAGCTTCAGATTTTAGATCAAACCATGAAAATACTTCTTTATGAGGTCATTATAAACAGAAGAAATGTCTAACTTTCTCCAAAATGGAGAAAAAGGAACACGTGAGGGAAAATGAGGAGTCCATCTTAAAGGGATAGTACACCCACAGAATGATGGTCCTTCATCTTCTCCTCATCCTCATGCTGAGTAAGACCCTGGAGCACTTTTTCTCAAATGCAGCCAGAGATCCGGGGGGGGGGGGGGGGGGTTCATTTTTCCCCAACTTTCATATAATGGAGTTCAGTGGCAACTGAACCAAAATTGTCCATAAAAGTCCACAAAAAAATGTCAATATTCCTCCATACTGCTCGTCCAATGTAATCCGTGTGTCCTGAGTGTGTAGCGTCCAGAATTAAACCACATCATTTAGTAGATTTTTATGGCTTAAACAGTAGGGCTGGGAAAAAATATCGATACACTGAAATATCGTGATATTTTCATATGCTGATACCATATCTATATTTTAAAAAACGCTGTATCGATCTATTTTACTAATGAAATCACGCAAGATATCATAGTTTTGTTACGAAATCTCATGAGATTTCACAAAAAATAACGAGATTTCATGACTGAATGACGAAATCTTGCAAGATTTCATCAATAAAATCGATCGAAACCGTATTTTTAAATATCGATGTATCAGCATATGAAAATATCATGATATTTCAGTGCATCGATACTTTTTCCGAGCCCTATTAAACAGCAGAACATCTCGCTGCCGTGAAGCACATCCATCATGGGTGCACGCATAGATCTTTTTTGGGGGGTGGCCAGAGAAAATATCAGGGTGGCCAGTTCTCTCAACCTGGACCTTATTTCTAAGGATTTATACGTGCATTTACTCATCAGTATCGGTTAATATTATCAGTTAATCATCAGTAACATTTCTGCATCACTCTGACTCCTTTGGACAATATTTAGATCAGTTGTAGATTCGCGTATGTCCACATAACGGCAGGGGGCAGAATGAACGGGCCTCTATGCAAGGCATCATCTGCAGCAAACTTCCTTCATTTCAACAACACACTGTAAAAACTCAAATCTTGGTAGGTATATTTTTCTAATTTCTAATCAAAATATCTCATCACACTGTAATTAAGACAAAATAAAAAATAAAAAGACAAAATTTGGCTTATTACAAGCCAAAAAATATATATTTTTTAAAATTTATTTTAAGAGTGGCCAGGATTTTTTTTGCTTGTAATAAGCAGTGTGAGTGTGTGTGTGTGTGTGGGGGGGGGGGGGGGGGGTGTCCCAAACAAATGACTTCACAACGCTCCACTATGACCTCACTCACACTGAAACCAGAGCTGAAGACGCCTCAGTTGTAATGTGAACAAACTAAACCGGGGTAGTGTGGTGTCGGCCAATGAGGGCCGGGTAAGTAGGTAGTAGTAATAGTAACCTTTATTTTACCAGGATTAAAAACCTCTTTTTCAAGAGTGACCTGGCCAAGACAGCAGCATATAATCAATAAAATAAACAATAAAACCAGAAATACACACAAAAGCACTTGTTTCACATTGCTGATGTGCTGATGTGGGAGGGGCATTAGGAGCTCTGGGTGGAGCCTCCTGGATGAATTTGCATAAGAAAGGCCGAGTTAATTAGCAGTGACAGACCTGCAGGAGACGACGGCAAAAGAGCGACGGCAGAAAACGGAAGTTCTAGTGTAAGATTTTATTTTAATTAGCTTATAAAGATTTTGACATTCACATAAAAGCAAAGCTGCACCGTGTTAATAGCACATACAAATTGATATAAATGAAAAAATATCATTTTTGCAGGGGTGGCCAGCTTTTTGTTCAGGGGCACTGGCCACCCTTTGGGGGTCCATGCGAGTTCACGACACTACAGAAGCTGCGGCAGACGAGATCACACGTTCTCTTTGTCTTTCTTTCTTTGTTTTAAATCAGTATCCACCCCTCTTGTGTTTGTCTGCAGCTCTGTCGCTCTTAGCACAATGTAAACAGTGAAATTTCTTCTTCTACGCTTGTATTACCGGCAGAGAAGGCGCTGAACGCTGCAGCTTCCATAGTGTCGTGATTTTTCACAAAAGCGCAATACAAACTACGATGTTCTACTGTTTAAGCTCTAAAAATCTACTAAATGATGGTTTCCAGTAAATTCTGGATGCTACCCACTCAGGACACGTGGATTACATTGGATGAGCAGTATGGAGGAATATTGACAAGTTTTTGTGGACTTTTATGGATCTTTTTGGTTCAGTCGCCGCTGAACTCTATGATATGAAAGTTGGGGGAAAACTAAAAACCCCCCAGGTCTGAGATTTGAGATATTAAAAAAGTTCTCCAGAGTCTTGCTCAGCATGAGGATGAGGAGAAGATGAAGGAGCATCATTCTGTGGGTGGACTGTTCCTTTAAACGGATCTATACTTGGAAAAGAGGACAGAAGAAAACGGCATCATGTCCTCCTGCAGCTTCTCCTCTTGTGTTGCATCTTCTGGAAGTCAGACTCGTCCAGCTCATGTTTGGGTTGTGAAACCTCCGTACTGTATTTATACGGTGGAGAACTGCAGTGCTGCTGTTTCTGACCTCAGCGGGTCACTCCCCCCCCCCTCAAACCTCCACACCTGTTCCACTTTCTCCCTCTGCTGCTATCTCAGCTCCAAAAAGCTTCCTCGGGCTTTCGGTGCTAGCTCTGAGCCATGCAGTCTTCCACCGAGGTTGCTTTCAGCAGTTTAAATAATGCATGTCGGCCTGCAGAGACGAGGAGTCTGCAGCACACGAACATGCACCGTGTCCTCTAATGCTGGACAGACCTTTGTTAGCTCTGGCAGATGAATCCCCAGGTTTCAGGTTTGATTCCCTCCGTTGTGAGCTTTTTTTTTAAGATCATTGTGCCATAAATTCTCCAGAAAACATCCCCCACACACCTGGTGTGTAAGGAAAATAATTCCACTATTTTATAGTCTTGCTGGACAGAAATGCAAATGTGCAGCATGAAAACACGCGTGCACACACTCAGGGTTATTACAGGAGAAAAGACATTTAATTAGGCAAACGAGGTGCGATGAATAACTGTTTTCACAGATGAAGATGGAGACGTCTGCTGCACGTATGAAAGTAGTTCCTTATTTTATGTTTCAGACATTAAAGCTACGGTAAGAATCAGTGACATCTAGACCAGCCGATTTTCCCGAGGCTTCAACCCCGGATGTTTTGAGTCTAGCTCCGCGTGTGCATTCACTGTTTAACCAACTTTTCCTGAAAAAAATCAGCTGAAAAGCCAGATGACCCAGCTTTGCTTCAGCACTTAAACGCACCATGAATGCACGAAGCTCCAGCCTAGCTCCCGTTGGTGTGGTGTGACATTGTGAGTGAGGATGTGCGTGTGTTTCGATTAGCCGCCGTCTCTGACGTCAGGCGAAGGCAAAAGTACGTTTGTCAGCTCCGTGTGCGCACGTGCGCATTGAAAGGGTTCCGGAGTATAAGTAATTGGGAATGAGGGAAGGTGATAGGTTTAAATAAAAATATAAAAAATATATTTAGGAAGGAAGAAGAAAGGATTAAAGAATGGTAGAAATAAAAGAAATAAATTTTTATTTTATAAAAATGTTGAGGAAGAAACTTGTGGGAGTGAGATTTATGACGTGATGGATTGTGGAGGCGTGCAGCATCTGCAAGCATGTAAAAATATGATGCTGAGAATGGAGTATGTGTATGATGTATTATAAAGTAAAATCCAAATGTCAAAACTGGAATTTATAAGATCATTTTGGCTGGACATGTGGGATGGGTGAAAAAAAATAAATGGAGACAGTATGTATAGGAAGTTGTATTTGTAAAAAGTGTAGCAGGGTAAAATAACCTGGTTTGTGGTGGATCTTGGAGTGAGCAAGTACTGGCAGCTAAATGGTAAGTTCATAATATTGGCTGGGTTCTGATGGCCCAGTGAAAGGGGTATGATAGAGCTGGGAAAAATGGATTTTGGGGCATGTGCAAAGGGATTTGAGAAAATAGAAGAAAAAATGGAGGAAAGAAATTAAGGGAATGATGAAGGAAGTGGAGGGGAAGATAAGGGATGGGGTGAAGGGGAGAGGTGTAGGTCTTTGGGAGGGGTTTTATGTTAATGGGTGGCATGTTGTGTGAAGAGTTGTGTAGTTTTGGTGGGAATTTAGGTGGTTGTGTTGTGGAATTGGTAGTTTGAATTGGAGAGGTGGGTATCTTGCCAGGGCTCTGTGAAGATGGTAGATCTCATGGGAATAATAAAATAAGGGATAATAAATAAAAAAAGGGTGCAGAGGAGAGCGGAGATGGACAGAAAATCTGAGAGAAAGCAGCAGAAACATCCTCAGCTTCTTCAGCAGAAAAGTAAAGGTAGAGTTCACAGTCGAGACTCTTTTTTCTCGCTAAAAACAAGGTGAAAAAGTCAAAATAAAAACCTCCCAACATGAAAAACGAGGCTGGAGTTAGCAGCAGCTCCTTTCCCAGCATCCATTTTGATTTTGGCTTAAAGGGCAATTCCACTCAAATTATTTTCTACGGACATTTAACCAGGTCCTGTGTAAAAACTACACAGACTCTTCAAACCTGGACTCAGATGTTCTTTAGGGACTGCAGATTAATTCAAGCACAGTTTCTGGTTTGTGAAACCTTTATTCTATTTGTGAAAATGAAAAATAGCAACATTTTATGGCTTAATTGTCATATAGACCACCTTAGACCAGGGGTCCCAGTCAAAAACCTCAATACTCAATCTGCAAACCTGGTCTGAAATGTTCCTTAGAGGCTGTAGATTAATTAAAGCACCGTTTCTGATTTGTGAAACCTATAAATGAATAAATGAGGAGAAAATGAGAGGCAGTGATAAGAGAAGACATGAGGAGGAGAGGAGAACAAATTAGGAAGAGAAAAGAGCAAATAATGAGATAAAAAAGAGCAAGTGAGAGAGAACATGATGAGGGAGGAGGGTCAGCGATGAGCTACAGAGAAGATTAAAGGGGAATACTGCATGAACTGCTCTGCGTGATGTGTTTGAGCAACATAATGGTCAATATTTCATTGTTGATTTTGTAGTTCATTCATTTTTTAATTAAAATGACAATTTATCCACTCCATTATGTCTGTTATCGACTTCTAAAAGACATTTTCGTAGGAAAAGACTAGAAAAAAGCTCTTGTCATTTTTTTAAACTGGCACCGTGGTCTGACTCCGGGCTGAGCCCAGGTTGTCCTCAAAGGCTGGAGGTAAGGAAGGAAACACAAATGACTAAATGTCAGCTGTGCTGCACAACAGGTAACTACAGGTGTGCTGTCTTCTTCTATAGTGCTTTCAAGGCGTTTCTTATCCCTGATGCTGCTCTAGCTCCTATTAAACAAGGCTGAAGTTTTAAAGCTTCTCATGAGCTGCGTCTCATTCTGAGGTCTGCACATGTTGAAGTGCAGATTCAGCTGCATACATGACAGCGGCGCGTCACCAACTGTCCTGAGTGTAATATTTGGACGTATTCATGGATTTAAGTGTAAAAAAACAAGTATTTACTGTCTCGGAACGTGTCCAAATCTGAGGGCTCCGTGCTTCCAAGGCTGGATTTGAAGACCACTTACGTCACAGCGATGCATTGCGGGCTGAACGGGACATTCTACAGCAGAGGTGTCTGAATTTAAGAAACATTTTAAATTTTGATTTTATTATTGTGTACGTTAATATACGGTCTTTCATTTGTCTATGAAATTAGCTAAAGTTAGCATGAGACTCTTGAAATCTTGTCAACTTTACTAAATAAAATTACCTGGATGTAATTTTCTCTCAGTCAGAGTCATAAAAAATGCCGCAGACGACGGTGAAGATGCTGTAACTCGTCTAAAATGATCAGAACAATGGTAAGGATGATATTCTGGAGCTTCATTTTGCTGTAATCCAAGTGTCCTGAGTGGGTAGCGTCCAGAATTGACTGGAAACGACGTCATTCAGTAGATTTTTAGAGCTTGTACATTTAGCATGTATCACATGGTAAATGTATGGGTGCATGTGGTAGCAGTGGTGGGATGGGGGGCTTGACTAGGGCTGGACGATACTGAAATTTTTCACTTGTCGATACAATACGAGTAGTTTATGGCACTTTTTGTCCTTTAAAAGAAAATCACGATTGTACATTTTGCATTAATATCTTGAATACAAGGGTATTAGATATAAGTAAAACCTGAGAACAGAAGTACTGGACAGAAATGCTTTTAAAACAATCATAAATTATAGTGATGATAAAATTAAACAAAAAACGATTGAAAACCTCTTTCAATTATCAAATAACATAAATTATACTAACTAACATAATCACATTTATTCAGTGGAAAATGTTATATAAAATCTAATAGTAATATTACAAATTAACCAAATTATAATGTACAATAACCTGCATTAAAAGACAACAAAACATCATCATCATCATCACTAACAGGTGCAGCATCATCATGACATCTGATTGGCTACCACCATCATGTGATACAGAAGCTAGAATCTGATAGGCTACCACCATCATGTGATACAGAAGCTAGAATCTGATAGGCTACCACCATCATGTGACACAGAAGCTAGAATCTGATAGGCTACCACCATCATGTGATACAGAAGCTAGAATCTGATAGGCTACCACCATCATGTGATACAGAAGCTAGAATCTGATAGGCTACCACCATCATGTGATACGAAAGCTAGAATCTGGCTGATTTCACCATTTCAGCCTTAAACTCTCAGACATAGAAACAAATTGCATGTTTTGTATCTGTACAGTGGTATCGCGATACTCACAAAAGTATCGATTCTGATATTTTGTCTGGCTGGTATCGAACTATCGATTCCAAGGTATCGATATGCCCATCCCTAGGCTTGACATTATAATTTCCAATGAAAAGGGGGCCCTGCAAAAAAAAGTTTGAGAACCACTGGATTAGGCTCTAAAAACCTACTAAATGATGGTTTCCATTAAATTCTGGACGCTACCCACTCAGGACACTTGGATTACATTGGACGAGCAGAGGAATATGGACAAGTTTTTGTGGACTTTTATGGACCTTTTTGTGTCAAGCACAAGTCACCCCCATTATATGAAAGTTGGGGAAAAACAAAAACCTGTCCGATCTCCGGCTGCATTTGAGATATTAAAAAAGTGCTCCTGAGTCTTGCTCAGCATGAGGGTGAGGAGAGGATGACGGACCATCATTATGTGGGTGTACTATTCCTTTAAGCAGTCTGAGGAGGACCCGGCCTACATAGACCGGGTAGGACGTGTCCATATGAGGACCAAGTCTCAGCCACAGTCTGTAGGACAGGGCAGTATGGCCTAAAATCAATATCGTTCACCTCGGTAACGATAAACGACTGATAACTGGTTATAGGCTGGATGGGGTGAAGTCACGTGACTACAGACGTACGTGTAGCTCAGCGTAAGACGCTGTAAGACGCTTCCCAGACCAGCCGACTTATAGACAACCAGAACAGACAAAAAAGACCTCATTCTATTAAAACACCAAACATGCGCAAAAAAACGTCGCTCATCGCTGTAAATGTCACAATACCCCAAACGAAGCGGCTTGGCTCCATTGTTTACTTTCCTGACATCATCAACAGCAGCGGTGGGGCCACGCAGCTGCCAACAGCTGATCAGACCCAGATTTTTGGAAAGGAGCCAAATGCGGGTTATGGGCAGGTCGATGCGCGTTTGAAAAACCTGCGTGAACGCGCCAATTTCAGTGGGAAAGTGCTTTAAAGTTGTACTTCCATGGTGATGTCATTAATATTTCTGTGTTCTCCATTATTACTGAATGCATTCTGCATCGTTTCTGTTTAAAAAAACCTTCTGGTATCTTTGTATCCAGCTGTATTTGTATACTAGAAGAGAGGCTTGTGGTCCAACGGCAGCTTTTCCGGGTCCTTCTCATGAATTTCCGTCTGATTGGCTGCCTCCCATCAGTGTATGAAGGAAGCTCCGCCCTCCGCTCTTATTTCGTTACAGACAGGAAATAGAGCCGACAAACAAGTTTGTTCCGCCATGCTAACAAACAGTTAGCTAATTAGCTTCTCAACTCCGAAGTTACAGTCGTGCCGTCTTTACTTCTAGTGTGTAGTGGAGGGTTACCTGCCTTCCAATGGACAGATAGAAACCCCACGTGGGATACGCTATTTGCAATGTGACGTAGAAGTGCGAGGCTGTTCCCGATTCGCTCTTTTATTCGTGTTGTTTCTCTGATGAGGAAGCACAGCCGACTGGGGGGAACGCAACGCTAGCAAGTCAGCATGTGTAAGTAAACAAGGGGAAACCCTCCGTATTTCAGAAGGAGCAAGTTAAACGGGTTTTCAGTGGAAGGAGGCCTTTAAGGAAGAACAGGAGCGTTTCTCACTGGGAGAAACAGTAAGGGGCGGGGCTTACAGCTGAAACTGCACCGTTCACTGTTCACTGCAAAATCAGGTAGAGCACCTTTAATGAAATTTCAGCATGGACCTTTGAGGTTGTTAAACGCTGCACTGGTAAGGTGGTGAATCCGTGCAGAAGAGCGTGCTGCCCTCCATCAGTGCACGTGAACTCGGCAGCACTTCAAGTCCAAAGCTGAAGTCGGAGACGAGGCTCTGAGCTCCTGATACGGAGACAAAGTTCACTGTACGCTTCCAGAAGGTGTTGACACGCCGGAGTGTGGAGATTAATACGTTGCTGCCCGGAGTGAAAGTACTGGATGTGACATTTGCCTACGTGAAGGGAGGTGATAAAAAGGCAATCTCAGAGGATGCTGATGCTCTCGCCCGTATTTCTCCCCTTTCTTGCGCCCTCACATGCAAACCCATTTCATCCTACGCTGCACAAATTCATCCTGCACTGCTCGGTTCAGGAAGGTCTGCGAGCTCCGAGCGCCAGACACATCCTTTCTTTCCAGGATTACGGTGTTCAGCTGCCCATTTATCTGCTGCTCAGCAGAGGACTTCTTTGTCTCTCTGTGCCGCTTTGTATTTTCAGCAGGAATAATACTGTAATTCAGAGTGAAAGAGAGGAATGAAATAAAAACAGAGCACAACAAATAACTTCCAGCCCAGATGCCACTAATTTACCCCCGTCCTCCCAGGATTTGACTTGCTCCTCTCTTTTGCTCTGACAGCCACTTTCCTCCGTCTCCAGCTCTGCACTAATCCCCCCCAGCTCGGGAAGACGGGGTGTTTAGGGGCTTATTTACTCTTGTAAAAATATGACTTCTTCACAGCTTTCTTTGCTGAGACCTTAAGCCAGACTGATGTGTGCGGCGGAAGTGTTGTTTTTGCCTCCGGAAAACGCTGTGAGGGGTTTTGATCTTCTCACTGAGATGTGAGGAAATGCTCCGGAGGCAAAAGACGAAACCCAGCTGAGCTTTAAGCGCACGTCGGTTAACGTTTTCATTAACAAACGAATTGTAGAAGTATTAGCAACGTGTTGTGGTTTTTATCCTCCTCTAAATATAAGCTTTTACTGCATCTGAGCTCAAGTTCCTGCTTATTTATAGAACACATTCAGCATGCGCGCGGGAAGGTGTTTTAACTGGGGGGGGGGGGAGGGGGGGGAAATTTGTGAATGAGTGATGTCATTTCTTCCCCTGGCATCGCCACCCTACGTCTAGTACATATGTCACTAAAAATGATAAAATCTACGTCTCCACGAAGCATTAATGTTATACGGGGACGTTTAACCCCGTCTTACCTGCATCCGTACTGTTGTTTAGGAATCGTTTAAGGTTTGATGCTCATTTGCACACACTGAGCATGCTCCATCTCGGGTGGATGCACGTGTATGACATCAGCGTGTAAACTGGACGTTCATTTCTGGGACCAGTGAAGTAATGCTGGCCAGAGAAAACAAGATTTTTTTTCCATTTAGACTGACGATGAGGTGGCGTTGTTGCCACCAGTAATAAACGACTATAAAACTTTTGCGGCGAGGGCAAATTTTCGACTTGGAGCTCGAGGATGTTTAGGCTACTCTTTCCTTCCTACTGTTCTCTGAGATAAATCATTGCTACTTATATTATTTTCTTAGATTAGCACTAGCTTGGGTATGCTAATAAGCCACTAGGCTGCTACTTATCTTTCTCATTTTCCGACGACACGAGCGCAAACTTCTTCTCCAGTTTCCATCTTCTCTGGTCCAGCTGTACGTTCCCAAACACAGTCGTCTCTCACCGAGAGAATAGTTGTTATGATGAAATAAAAGCAGAACAGCGCCGGTTTTCAGCTCCTTCCTCCTCCTTCACTCGGCTCTCTGACGTCCTGGAGCTCAGACACGATGTGACCTGATGTTCACAATCCATCTTCGTACTTGATCATCCGAGAGAAATGCGTGATTGTAGGATTATATTATTTAGCAGACGAGGTCGTCTCTTCACGCCGCAGAAACGTGTAAGATGCTTTATGTCATCGTACTGCTGTTATATCACTGCTCAGAGCTGGATGCTTCTACTCTCTGAACCAAAGTTCTCCAGAAAGCGCCGCATTAACCCTGTTAAAAAGGTTTACGTTCTAACACGTTGATAAAAAGTAATACCTATAACAGGTTTGAATATAAATATTAGTTCGAACTTCGTTTATTTTAATGTTCGAATTATATTTGCATAACAAAGTTGGGAGTTAAAGCCCGAGGCAGTGCTGTGGAGATTTCCCCTTTAAAGAGAACAAAGTAGATGTTTAGACCCATTTTGGATATTTTTAAAGATGCTGGTGAGTATTTCAATGATACCACAGTTATAATGATAACCGTGATCATTTTGGTCACAATAACCGTGATATGAAATATTCATATCGTTAAATCTCTGCACGTAAATCTCAGTAGATCCGACCCTACGTTGGTGTTTTTTTTTACCTCAGACTGACACATCATCCGTGTGTGGTCATAGTTGCTTTAAACGTGTTGGAATAATTAACTTCTGCTTCAGAGCTGTATAAATTTCTCGTGGGTATCAAGACTGCTCATGTTTTCTTCATTTGTAGGTGCAGCTGTTCAACAAGGTATGGACATAAAACTCCTAAAAATACACGTAAAAGACAGATGAGATGATGCGAAGGTCAAATCCAAACTTTCTGCTTGCATACTCGAGGCCTTGAAAGGACTTTTTTCCACAACTGATCTCAGAAGCTGGGAAGAATAATCGTGTGTCTGGTTTCGGTGCTCCATTTCCGAGGCCTCACAGCGCCGAACAGCAGCAGAATATTAATCTCTGCATCTCTCTGCTCGTTTTAACAGTTGCACGGCAGCATTTACACACAATATCTGAATTTCCTGGCCTTTGTTTATTTTGTGAAGCTAAAATCTTTTATTACAGAGCCGCAAATGCAGCTCACGAATCCCACAGCGGGCAGCCGTCATACAGAAAATATCCACAGAGCCGCTTTCATAAGGTCATTATTATTAAGTTTCCTAGATGTTTGCTTTTATTTATTCATGTATTTATATGAGGCAGGAATGCTGCTCTTCTACTGTATGAGACCGCACACAGTCATAAACACAACATAAATACATCGAATGGCTGCTGACCGTAAACAAGCAGATATGAGCTTGTTTCATGAAAAAGGAGGATAAAACATGTTTACAGTCGTAGTTTGTTTTTACTGATGATAGAAAGTGAGAATCTAATTAATCCAAATCATTAAAAAACTGTAACAAACTTTTAGTTTTGAGCTGTTTTCGTGTAAAATAGGAGCGTTAATCTGCGCCGGTTTCATAGTTCACATGAATAAATCATGAGAATCTTAAACATCATCGCAGTAAACTCCAGCTTATTAAGCTATTTTTACATTTTGTTGACTATAAGAATGAGTAATGTTCTTTAAAGGTGTATTGCACAACTACTATCTACTACTGTTAACTACTATCTTTTCTTTCCTCCACACAAAGCAGTTCTGCACCTTTTTCATGATGGGTCCAGGTTCCAGTCCAAACTGGTCCAGGATCCATCACATTTAACACTGTATCAGTGTAATTATCACATTTCTGGTTTATTTCTTTAATAACTAAAGCAAATCCAGCTGCCTTTAACAGACTGAACCTGTAAAATGTGGCTGATAAACATGAATAACATCATATAAAATATATTCTGAGATGGTCACAAACACATTTATATCACACGTATAATTCATGGAATAAAATCAGACTCCTACAAGAACAAATCAGAATTAGGCTATAAACACAAAATCTACAACATTTTACTACAAAAAGAGGAACAACAGAAAAAACTGATGGAAACTGATTGAAAAAGAGTTAAAATGCTGCAGTAATAGATCACATTGGAAATAAAAAGGCTCAGTTTAAATAATCTGTAAAAACCTGGATTTTATTTGTTTAGACAGAAAATTAAAGCACAAAAATTTCATTAAACAATTTATTTATTTAAACTTTTATTAGAATTTTCTGCATCAACAGCTGATTTTCTCTCTTTTTAAAAAAAATAATTTCTTTCCAACGAATGTTAGATGTTTCTTTCCAGATGAAGCCTGCAGATAGCGTTAGAATGAACGTTAGCATTAGCATTAGCTGGTGTTCCATCCATCTTCTCAGCTCTGCTTTGTTATCTCCACTTATTAATCCGTATTTAATAAACTGGAGTGGATTTTTGCCTCTTTAGGGGCGGTTTGGGACCATTTTTATCCTTATTATTTAGTTTTAATTCTTCTTTACAACGTTAGCTACAGGCTAGCGGCTAGCTGAGTGTCTTCTTCTGCTTGTTTGATGAGCTCTGACAAATTACGAGTTAGCGCCACCAGGTGGGGGGAGGCTACATTGCAACTCATCCAGTCATAAATAACAGTAAATATACGGTCCTCGCGGCCTCTAGGTGGCGCTGGAGGCCCGAGCTTGGACCGCGGCCCCGTGATTAAGAATCACTGCTCTAACAGCTGCCGATGTGCAGAATTAGCTGATGTTTCTTCACTGCGGTGGTCTCTGATACTGTTTCTGCTCCATATGGGAGTTTCGGGTGTGAAGCCTCTAGGGGGGGCTTGTGGGGGAGACGAGCATCGGTGTCGTATATTCCACCACCGCAGGTCCGCGCATGTTAGCCTCTCAGACCCCAACTCAGACCCCAGGAAGATGAAGAAGAAACGTTTGGTCTGGTGAGACGAAGAGAACCAAACTGGAGTCTGACCGGTCCCCACGGCAGGGGGCGTTTTTCAGCACAACACCGGCACCGGAGTAAGACGGGAGTAAACAACCGAGCAGCTTTTTTTAAAAAAAAAAAAAAAAAAAAAAAAAAAAAAAAAAAAAAAAATAAGGGGGGATGTGAAGGGATACGATATGGGGGGGGAAAAAAAAAAAAAATAAGGATGATAGGGGGGATGATGGAGGGAGAGAAAAGCGGGAGGATAAAAAACGAAATGGAATAATGCTGCTAACTGTAGCAATTAATATAAATAAAAAAGTGGGAACAAGAAAAGGAGAAGGGAAAGGGTGATGATGTGGGGTGGGGAGAGTTGTGGTTTGTTGGTGGTGCGCGGGGGAGACGCAGATGGGGATGTACACTGAGAATTTGAGAAGTGGGAGGCTCTCTCCTCTCGGATGGGAATAATAATATAGTGATTAATATGATAAAATAAAAAGATGAGAATAAAAAAAGAAGAGGATAACAGAGAAGTGAAAAATGAGACAAGGGAAGGGAAGGGAATATAAATATAAAAAAAAAACTTAATAAAAAAAGAAAAAAATAATTTATAAAATAAAAAACTCCATCTCACTAAAAAGGGGACAAACGAATTAGAGAAAAGATAACTTTAAAAAATCAGGAGAATTACAAAAAAAAAATGTGAGCCTTTTAATTAGTTTAATGAAAACTTAACTTCTGAATACAGCAAGAAAACAGGGGGGAAGAGAGAGGGAGGAAAAAAAATTATATAAAATAGGGGGGGAAGGAAGAAGTGATTTTATCGGGAAGGGAAGCGACATAGAGATTGGAAAAAAATAAAAAATAAAGGGGGAGGATTGGGCGGATTTATTTATTTCACAAAGGGCACGAAAATAAAAATATCGGGAAATAGAACTCCCCCCCTCCTTCGCATAAGGAGGCGAGACGGAGTTGAGCCTGGAGATAATATATTTATAAATTAGCTAGGAGAGGGAGGACTATAACGCTCACCCCCCCGCCGTGGCGGGGGAGGTGGGAGGGGGGGGGGGGGGGGGGGGGAGGGAGGGGGAGAGAAAGGGGAGGGGAGGGGGAGGGGAGGGGGGGAGGCAAGGGGGGAGCAGGGGAGGGAGGGGAGGGGAGGGGAGCAGGAGGAGGAAGTTTTTAGGTGTTAGGAGAAAATAGAAGTATTATATTATGGATATAGCCGGTGGAAGAGAAAAATGAGGTAGAAGGGTAAAAATACAGAGATATCAATAATATATATATATATATATATATTTTTTTCTTTATATTTTTAATTGGAGGGAGCTCCGATCCAGTCTGGGAATAAAACAGACCCACAGTTGCTTTCTTCTCACTAACAAGCTAAATATGATGAATGACGGAAATAAGGATGCAGAATATTGCAATGCTAAGTTGCTAGCATGTAAATGTAGCAGTATGACAGTTATATGACTGTTCCCGGGGAAGAAATACTCTGTTCACTTGTTGAATGTAGCTGATGCAGTAATTTTATAAGGTAATCGTGGTCTCAGCCTGTAAATTTAGATATTTGAACTACAAGCCAGCGTTAGCCTGTTGCTACCGTTAGCAAACAGTCCGTCAGTTTACTCAACGATCAAACTGTAAACAACGTGCAGATTTATAACGTTATTACTTCAGCAGACATCGTGTCTCTGACTCTGGGCTCAGACTGAGTGTAATGTGGTTAAATTAGAGACCAACGCGGTCCAAGCAGCTCATGCGTGTGCACGACGTTAGCGTCACTTCCACTTGTCGCCAGAGGGGGCGAACTTCTGGAAAAACTTGTGCTGTATTCGGCTTTAAAATGTTTTGGTTTTTCACATTTTCCCGTCGTCTCGCCGGACAGCAGACGCGTCCCATCAGCCTGCAGCTCGTCTTCCTCACATTCATCCTTTTATTTCATCAGCTGTTGTTCAGTCATGTGCTTCAGTCATTCAACTTTCCAAGTTCTGATTTTCCTATTTGTTGTTTTTCTTTTGTAATTTGTATAACTGTGTTCCTGAACTGTTGTTGCGTTTGTATTCGTGGCAGAGCGCAGTAATGAAGCCATTTTTCCCTCCCGGGGGATTAATTTGCTGTTTCTGAGTCTGAATCCAGAGCAGCTCTCCGTTCATCATGAAAACGTTCAGCAGAGACTGGTTTGCTCCAGATGCTCTCGCAGGTTTCCGCCCATTCTTCCAGATAAACGGCCACGCAGCTCCGGCTTTGTCTTGTAAATGTTGTTGTGTCTGGCAGTTCAGACGAGCCAGCTGCTGCAGCGCCGCCGTCACCTGTTCGCAGGTGAACGGTGGAAGCACTAATGATGCAGGACCTGCGACTGCATCGCCATCATTCTCTCAGCTCAGACACTAAATACCAACTAAACTGATTTAAGCGTGAGCTTTCTGTGGATGTTCTGACTTTTATCCAGCTGTGTGAGGCTTAAAATGTTATTTTTAGCTCTAAATGAAACGATGGTGACGGCCTGACCGGCTGCAGGTGAGAGAGTATTCAAACTAAAATATGTCCAAACTGAAAAGCAGCTGAAAAGGAAAAGTTTTGGATAAGTTTTAAGTATCAGAAAACTAATTCTATACAGAAAGAAGTGAGATTGGGAATAAAAACTGACCCTCTGCTGGAGGTGAGTGAGGCCGAAACGTGATGTTACCCAGTTATATGAAGCTCAGAGCTGCCATCATGCTGGCTATGGTGATTCCTGCAATCACAGTGACTGTGAAGAGCAACACGGGTTCCTCACATCATGCTAACGTACTCTATATCGCCAAAAGTATTCACTCACATGTGAGCTTAAAGGATAACTTTCTTATTTTTCAACCTGGACCTTATTTTTAGGAGTTTAAACGTGCATTTACTTTCCGGTAAAGTTTCTACATCACTTTGAGTCCTTCGGAAGATATTATGCTGAGTCACCATTCGGTGTACGTGATGGTGGAGACGGGGCAGCCTCTATATAAGACAGAAGGAAAGAAAGAGAAAGAAAGAAAGATCTGTGTACAGTTATGTACACAGATGCACAACTACGATGTGTTATGATGTTATAGGCGACGTTACAAGATGACAACCTAATAAAGTATCTAACTGACCTCTGCGAGAGGAAGTGATGTAAAGCTTCGTGGGCATTACGGTGTAAATATCACTATATATGGGGGATTATCACGCTTCCGTGTTCCGAACTTCCGGTTTGAAACACTTGGACGGCCCACTTCCGGCCCAGTTCAATGTCCGTGCTTTACTTAGTAAATAACGTGAATAAGCGCCAACCCTACTGAAATTTTCATGGATTCCAGACTGAAGTGATGCTAAGGAAGAAGTGGATCAAGTTCTAGGAGGGGGGGAATATAAAAAAAAAAACAGAAATTTTCGGGGGGGAGAGGCGGATAACAAAACCGTAAAATAAACACAAAAATTGAAAATGGGTCTCCCCCGTCAGAGAAAATGGGGATGCAAGAAGGGGGAGTTAGATTTTCAAAGAGGTGGGGAAAACAAGACCATTAATTAAGAAACAACAGTATTCAGATGAAGGATGTGAGGAAAGAGAAGATTGCGCCGCTGTGAAGGACCGAACTTTATTATAAAACGACACACGTTTGTTTGTGGCCGGCAGACTGTGCAGTCGTGTTAGCAGGCTAGCATTAGCCAGCTTGATGACGTGCCTAACTTTGTGCGGCTGAAAACACACAAGCATCTGAAAGCGTCTCTTTTTTTGGCAGTCCCCAGTTGTTCCACTGGAAACGGGGGGGTACAGACCCGATTTTCAGATGTTTGTGTGTTTTAAGACGCACAAAGTTAAGCACGTCAGTAAACGCTAGCTGGCTAATGCTAGCATGCTGTGAAGTGCCGGTGTTGTGCCCCACCGGCGACAAACAAACGTGTGTTGTTTTATTATAAAGTTCGGCCCTTCACCGCGGCGAATCGATCGCTTTGATCCAGCTTTTGATCCAGTATCACTTCAGTCTAGAATGAAAATTTAAATATGTTTGGAGTTTATCCGATTTAAACAGTATAACAGAGCAGGAACGGCTGTCGTTAAAACGGCCCGGAAGAGGAAGTGTCCAAATACCGGGAACTTCCGGTAAGCGTGATAATCCCCTATTATATACGGCAGACCAGCAGAGGAAGCGCCAGCACCCGAGGACATATGAAGTGTTATTAAGAAGAAAATCATTGAAAAAAATACCTGTCCAGGCGGACTTCCAGTCCACATTCAGTCGCAGACGTCCAGCTGCTCTGCCTTCAGTACAATCCACCGGGTCTCTCCTGCGTTTCATCTCTCTCCGCCTCAGTTTGATGCTTTCAGGCTGTGTTGCTGCGGTATCGCCACTTTCCCTTCGGCAGACGCCATGCGGTTCTGTTTACAAGTGCTGCCGTGCACAGGTTAGGGGAGGGCGCTCCTCGTTAGGAAACGCTGTGATTGGCTGATTGGAAACTGAAACTTCTGCAGAACGAACCGCATCGGCATGAGAAAAGCGTCACGACAGCGTTACAAACTTAAACTAACAAGGCCTGGATTCATGCAGATACGCAATCAGTGAGGGATTTATTTCCATTAAATTACCGCTTTTACCGTAATATACCGTGTAGAAA
The DNA here is from genome assembly GCA_023101725.1 of Atherinomorus stipes. Lineage (NCBI taxonomy): Eukaryota > Metazoa > Chordata > Actinopteri > Atheriniformes > Atherinidae > Atherinomorus > Atherinomorus stipes. The sequence goes on from JALJCO010007459.1 coordinate 34,489, forward strand.
GTGTTTTTCATAGAGAGATTACAATAAAATCAGGTACAGGGCCTTTAACTCCCAGGCTACTAATGTGCTTTTATTCATGAGTCAAAATCAGGTTGAGCATCAAAAAAGGGACTTTTTGATTTTGTACAGAAGAGATTTGAACTAAAATCATTCCCGTTTCTGGTAATTTGTTTATAGATTCTTGCAGATTTATGCCAAATGAATGGCTAACTCATCCATCATTAAACTCTGGGCTGGTTTAGCTTATTAGCTTTCATTATAGTCAGTATTAGCCTGGCAGAAACCCTCTCCGTGTGTCCGTGATGATTCCTCTTCATGCTGCAGTGCCTCTGTTTTCGTCTAGCAGCCGTGACATACCTGGGCTAATCAACTGTCACCCTCCGCTCTCCTCAGCAATTAGAAAGGCTGGGAAACGCTGGCTGTTCCCTCCAGTGTCCTGGTTTCTCTCCCCTCCTGCAGCTTGTTAAATTTACATTTTACGCATTTAGATGAAACTTTTGCCCAGAGAGACTTAAAATAAATGGAGGCGGTGAGATAAGTCGGCATCAGCGAGTCTGTGTGATATTCTATTAAGTCATTTATATCCATGGCAAACTGAGCTGTGAGTCAAAGTGTGTTGTTTTTTTCCTGCTTGTGCTGTGAGATGAAAATAGATTTGCTTTCTGGCAGAGCTCATTGTTTTTTATGTGGCGTTCTGGGAAAAAGCTAGATAGAGAAGGACAGGAGCTTATAATGTACAATATATGTGGGACCTTTGAAAGCACCAGCAGATGTGAGGACATTATACCAGCCGTGATGTCACGTTCATGCGTTTTATTTTGTGTGCAACAAATGTGCATCAGAGAGTCGTGTCATGAGACAGGATTCATCCGAACTCACCTTTCTGAGTCTCTGTAATTAGTTATTGCTCCTAATTCTGCCTGATGGAACATCATCAGCAAGCCCACTCCCCCCCCACAGGTTAAAGGACGAGAGGCAGGAATGTGACAGAATAAACAAGCATGTCCAGTTTTTCATACTAACGGGTGATGAAGCGCTAAAAACCAAAAAGAACGTTTCCACCACGTTTCTCTCCGATGCCTTGAACAGACTGTGTGCTGCATAACGCTGCGATTCGGTGGTGAATTTCCCACGCTGCCCTGCGGATGTGACATCACTGATTCTGCATACGCACCCCGACAGTTTGGTGCAGAAAGGAGACGTCGCTGGTGGATTCAGACACTGTACGAGACAGTTCTGGATTCTTCTGCAGTCAGGAAACGACCCCGATCAACTTAAAGACACTAAAAAAGTGAAACTACGAAGAAAAGGACTCGGGGTGCGTCCCAATACACCCCACTAGTCCTACTTGTTAGCCCTGCCCCTAAATTTCACGTGGTGTCCCAATTCCTCTTTGCATGTAGGGTTAGTGGACATAACGAAGGGGTAGTGGACATAACGAGGGGTAGTGGACATAACGAGGGGTAGTGGACATAACGAGGGGTAGTGGGCATAACGAGGGGTAGTGGACATAACGAGGGAAAGTGGACATAACGAGGTGAAGTGGACATAACGAGGGGAAGTGGACATAACGAGGGGTAGGGGACATAACGAGGGGTAGTGGGCATAACGAGGGGTAGTGGACATAACGAGGGGTAGTGGACATAACGAGGGGTAGGGGGTATAACGAGGGGTAGTGTGGACATAACAAGGGGTAGTGGGCATAACGAGGAGTAGTGGGACATAACGAGGGGTAGGGGGTATAACGAGGGGTAGTGGACATAACGAGGGGAAGTGGACATAACGAGGAGTAGTGGACATAACGAGGGGTAGGGGGGTATAACGAGGGGTAGGGGGCATAACGAGTGGTAGTGGACATAACGAGGAGTAGTGGACATAA